>JABCKI010000071.1:0-44611 GCA_018282025.1 Sphagnurus paluster | reverse complement strand
CCAGGGTGCTTGAATACTACCTACGTGAACGGGAAAAAAGACGACACTGTTACTCACAATTTCCATATGTTTGCAGGCATCGCGATTGCGCTACTTATTGTTGTAAAAACAGCTATATGTTACTGACGGCATGACACCGCGCTTGCACACAGCGCGGCATCCCGCCTATTGGGCACTGGACTCACGACTTCATATTCACATTTGATAGATTTTAGGTACCAGCTAAATTGTAAGTATCAGAAAATAAAAAGTTGATACACTAGTGGTTAGGGTCTATATACTCATTAGACAATTTTATATGCTTTTTATATGCACTCTTCTATTTAGCCAAATAAACGGACAGGGAACCAAGGGCATTCAATTAGAAGGTCAAGGCGTTCATTTGCATTGACGTAGCATAGCTTTGATGGGATCGAGTTAGAGTAATCGACTATTGCCTCCACATTGGGCGCTTGGAGAAAGGTTATGACCGGAAATTAAACTTTGAATCCCTGCCCTGGTAAAAATATAACTTATTTTTGAAGGAAGATTCCTTTTCGTGAAGCTGTTTAAGATGAGGATAATAGACCAAATTCACTGAGGCGTGTGCCACCTGCAGAAGAATCAAAGATGCAAAAAAGTGAGTATAGCGGCGGGAGAAATTTACGTACTAGCAGCTCTTGATTGCCTCGAAAGCATCTCCCGAATACATGAGTCACGATGTGAGCTTCATCAGTGGAAGATTTTGAAGTAAAACCGCGTCAACTTTGAATTCCCCTATTGATGAAGCTCACATCAGGGTTGACTCGTGTGCTTATTCGGGTGATGCTTTCGAGGTGATCAAGAGCTAGTACATATCTTTCTTCCACAAGATAATTGCTCACTTTTGATTCTTCTGGCACACGTTTCGGTGACTTTGAATTGGGTTCATCATTCTCTTCTTGGACAGCTTCGTGCACAGGGTTTCTCCCCACACATAAGCCACATGTTCTGCCGGTGCAGGGATTCAAGGTTTAATTTCCGATCATAGCCTTTCTCCAAGCGCTTGATGTCCTATGTAGCATCCGTGGATCCACAGAACCGCAGCCTGCTAAATAAATCGAGCTGAAGAGCTTCCTGGAACTCCACACGTTGGGATCCGCCGTACCAGCCTATATTTTATCTCATACATCGCCCCATCTCTCTTACTTCACCCAGCTATCCTTTCGTTATGTTCCCTCGAAGCACTGTATCTCAGAAGATCCTACCACACAGACCGGAAAATATTCAAGTTTCCACTTATGCTCGTCGACACGCAGGCATGGCTATAACAGCACTACGAAATTGTAAATCGCAGTTCTTGGGAATCGCGATGAAGCGCTCCTCCAGCGGTCGAGTTGCGCTGCTCGCCCTCGCAAAAGTCGATCAGATCCTCATCATATCTGTGAACGCGGACGACTCACCTGCAGGCCGGCTTCCCTGCGACGCCTCCTTCGAGAATCTTCTCTCTGGCAAGGGTGAATACACTCTCGTAGGTTTCGATATGCCTCGAATGGTCCTTCGTATCGCACATGACATGAAGCTGGGTGCCTGCGGTGTCGATTTATCGACTGCCTTTGTTGCAGATACGAGAAAACCTTTGCAGCCATCGCAAGTCGTCGCGGAAAGACTGTTCAACGAGGTGGATAGGGCTATTGTGGAAGATCTGTCGAATGATAAGGAGGGCCCGAGAGAGGTTTGCCTTCGAGCATGGCTAGCTATTTGGTACGATCATGAGTATTGAATCACATACATCGTTGAAGATAATCAGCATACTTCTAGCGTCGCCCAAAATAACGCTCAGGTCCTCGAAAACGTTTTGAGAGTCGACACAAGCCTTTTGAACAAGCAGGTCTGTCCACCGCTTGCCCACGCTTTCTGGAGTGGCAAGTGCTGACCTTGGGCATCTTTTCAATAGGAAATTGAATGCCTCGGTGAACTCGTGAGACAGGCCTCCGTATTAGAGGACTCACGTCCAAAGGAAACCTCAGGCGAGTTCAACCGCGCGACGTTGATCAAAGACGGCTCACTTGAGCTTGAAAATTCTCGCTACAAGACAAGAGTCAGAAGCGGTCCCCAGGTAAGCCGATGAAAATTTCTAGATATATTTTATGAAAGAAATCCTGACGTTGCTGTAGGTTATCATCATGACCAACGAAGCAGGAGATAAATTCTCCGGTCAGGCGCGTGGTGCTAAAGGAAGGACAACAAATATTAGATTTACTGGCCCAGCACTTTCTGGGACACTTCATAAGGTTCGTGTCGTTGGAAGTCCTGAGCTAACGAACCCAGAAAAGGCTCGTGACGAGCTGGTCCTGCATATACTCCAGGGTATCGCAAATCTCAAGGCACCATTTATCACAAAAATTTGGTTTCCACCAAAGCGTATCCTGCATCAGGTCATTAAAGTCGATCCTGATGTGCCATTTCCTGATTTGAATAAATCCCAAGAAAGAGTGGCGGCAATGATGGTTTCGAACGCTCCCCTCATCATAGCACATGGTTCGTAACTTTTTGGAGTTTCTTTGTTGGTCAATATTAATTATGTGACCACAGGTCCTCCAGGAACTGGGAAGACTACGACAATCGCGGCTGCTGTTTCTAGATGGGATCAGTCCAAACAGCCGACATGGATTGTGGCGCACTCCAACGTGGCCGTGAAGAACATCGCAGAAACCCTCTACAAGAGGAATGTCGACTTCAAGATAATAGTTTCCAAGGAATTCCATTTCGAATGGTATGTTCTTTCATGCTTGCATTGCGCAATACGTTTTCACTGAGTTTTGGGAAGGCACGAACACATTTATACCATGATACAACAGAGGGTATTGCGATCAGACGATTTCTCAGGAATGAAAGACAACATGGGCGCCTCATCTCTAATTCAGGGCTCGTGTGTCATACTCTCCACTCTGAGCATGCTGTCAAATCCTGGCTTCGACGAGGTGGGGCTCTTCAAGGTGGTTCCGGTAGAGCAACTAGTCATCGATGAAGCATCCCAAATTAAAATAGAAGATTTCCTGGTGCGAAATATCTTTTTTCTGGAGCCCACTGACTAATGCGACACACCAGCCTGTTTTCCAGAAATTTGGGAAAACATTGCAGAAAGTGTGCTTCTTTGGTGATCCAAAACAGCGTCAGTGAAATTTTTCTTCTATTACATTCTTTATTCATTGCTTCTCACAGTACCCCCTTATGGAAAGGAGGATGTCCCTGAGATCAAAACGATTTTTGACCTGCCGCACTTGAAAGGATGTGGTGAATTTCTCGACACACAATGTGCGTTAATAAAAGACTGGTGCACATTCTGATTCCCGAATTTTAGATCGGATGCCCATATGCCTGGGCAATTTTATATCGAAAAATATCTATGATGGAAGGCTCAAGTCGCAACATAACATCCGTGACGCAAGCTGTGTTTCGTTCGTTGACGCTCCCAATGGTGGCGAAACACAGAGTGGCTTCAGTTGGACGGTGAGGCGTTCCAATCTTACTCTCTAATTTCTAATTTTGATCCGTGACCAATAGAATGACGGAGAGATCCATACAATGGTGAACCTTGTCAAAAATTATTACAAGCACACAGACTTTTGTATCATCACACCATATGATGCGCAGCGGTCTGCCATAGAACGCCAGCTTAAAGCCCAGAATCTACCATGGGACAGAGTTTTCAATGTCGACAGTTTTCAAGGTATTTACAATGTGCATTCCCTCGAACTACGTATCTAAAAATCAATTTCTGCAGGAAATGAAGCAGATTTCGTCATCGTGTCCGTCGTGCGATCTGGAGACAGTTCCGGCTTCTTAAACTCTGCAAATCGCATGAATGTGCTTCTTACTCGCTGTAAAAAGGGCCTCGTCATTGTCACAAGTCGCTCGTTCCTTTCTCATGGAGGAAGGGTCACTTTGCTTGGCGCGCTAGAGGGCAATTGGTCAACACTAGTAGGTAAACGTATGTGGGTAGATTGGAGGTCCGTCTCGGAAGGCAAAGTCGACTTGCCTGGTGCGCCCGGCCCCAATCGCCCTCACGAGCCCCTGGTTTCTGGGGCTTTATCGTCTTCGACAACTATCCCTCAAAGAATTTTCGAAGGGGAGATGCTTTTTCGACCTCCCGTCTCACAAGTACAAGTTCGGGTCGCAAGCTCCGAATTTGCTAACCCACGCTTTTCAACGGAGTCTTTGAACACTGGTATCCCTATTTCCTCAGTTTCCTCGTTCCCTCCGATGGGCTCCCCAATCATTGCACCTGATGTTGGGAGACATTACACGAAGTCGCGTGACTTGGTGGAATTTCTCCCAACACCTGATGTGCAAAATTATGGAGAGTATACCAATCAGGTATCCTATGACGAAGAATTTCCCCCCGTGCCGGTGCCAATCATTGATGCGCTGAACAAGAGACCAAAGGCACCTTCGGTGCGAAACTCCCACCAAACCACAGATCCTATATCTTTTTGGAAGAATAATCTCCACAAGATAAGATGAGAGATCACCCAAACTGTACCAGGAGCGGTACCACCATGCGGTAAATATGAGATCCAAGGTGAAGGATCCGAAGATTCTCGAGAAGCGACCTCTCTTGTTGATGTACAAGTTGGACGGACGTATTTGGAACCGATATTCATTTATAATATTCATTTAGATTTTTCTTTTGCCCGCGACGGAGAAGGTGCCTATCAGAATGTGTAGTCCTATGTATCTGCTTCAATGATGAGACGTGTTGGGGTAAATGATGATGCTTGCCTCCTGATTCCTGAAATAATGGTGACATTTTCTTCGATAGCTTTGGATTTAAATTTCCTCACACCAGCATGTCAATTTGTATTTCAATATGTGGTTTCCTGTATTTGGGGTAATAAATACTTCAGGGGGAGATTCATCCAAGTTCTAGTCTGACGTCGATTCTGAGAGTAATTTTAGAATCTTAGACGTTCGCATAGGGCTTCTGGCGCATCGAGAGCGGAAATTGAAACGCTGCTGAGGTATGTACTTGGATAAGTATCGGGAAGCTGTGGCGTTGACTTGTGAAAATAACGGGTACAGACATGATCTTCGATGATCGATGATGTGCTATGTTCTCCGATAAGTCCCGATAGTCTCATATCTCCCAGTTCGTTCAGTTTCATGAATCAGGTCAAGTTAATTTTCCTATGATCTGCAGCTCCAATCAGAACGAAACCGATGCCCAGTGCCTACCGCGCGCCGGTATCCAACGAACAGCGAAGAGTGCCCATGGGGCTCAGAATCACCAGGTGGCTTCTGTGCCCGAGTCGGAGAACCAAGATATCGATTTTTGCAGCATATCTTCGTTCCTATTCCCTCATGATCATGATGGTAGGGAAACTCTCTCGCAACCTTACTTGCTTACCGTCAGCGTTTGTTCCCCTGCGCTGCCAAATGGATAACTTGCACCGAAATACCCGTAGGACAAATTCATCACCACGCTGCAAACATCGCGCGATTTCACAGCCAAGAAAAGCGCAGTACGAAGATTTCGGCACCTCGGGGCTGGGGACTAGGTGGCGATAACCCCCCCTGCCTGAGGCCTTGAGGCATCCCAGCTGACCCTGGACCTTTCAACGCTGAAGGTTGAACCTAGATCTTCACGAATCACAATCTAGGGAAACGACACTTCTTTCCTTGGGGTTCTATTTATCCAGATTAACGGAAATTTACAACAAGACATCCGAGTGGATGGCGCGTCGAACTTGCTCCTGACTCTTGTGCTCGATGTATCGCTGGCCCTCTCTCCAAGGAGAATAACGACCAGGGTGGCTTTCTAATCTTGCCCTCGAATGCTCGTGTTCTCTCGGCTATGCGTTACATATCCTGTCACTGTTGAATGTGCGGCCTACCACCCTGCAGTGGCAATACTATGAGTCAGTAATCGCTGTTAATGTGCCTTTGCGCCGAAGAGTCCGCTATAGATGTCAGCGCACGAAGATTGCCATGCAGAAAAGCTAAAATTGAAGATGATGAACGAGGCGGACCCTGCCTGCTTCGCGAGCGCACAAAGGCGGAGGAACAGTAAAACCGCGCTTCTTGGGCCCACATTTCATTCCTTACCCTATCTCCAGCGTGGGGCGCCAGCACATGCCACCGCTCCCCTCCTTCCACAATCACGCTTCGAGTCTTCGACACATCTTCCTCGCTCTTATGTTTTTTCTTTCTCTGGCTAAGAATTACACATCACCGAATGACCCCATACCTACATTGACGCTGCGGATCGCTGGCCACTGGCGGCCCCGGGCCAAAGAATCCGGGCCTGCCGATGGACAAAGAGCTGCGCCACTTTCGCCAAGGCGCGTGGACAACGAGACGCCAATCACCTCCAATCACGCTTGCGCCTTCTCGCCCTTGTTTTTCCTGTGCTTCCTGATTTCATTTTATTTTTCCGGATTTCTGTCGTTTTTTCGGTTCGCGCTGCATGGTATAAGTTCTAGCGAGCGCACCCAGCAACACGGCGCGGAATTCACAGGGCCCCCCGAGTGGGTGGCCATGGGGTGGCATGGACACCTTCCAAGAGGAAATTCGCTCTTCTTCTTTCTTCTCTCTCTCGAGTCCCCTGCACAGCGCACGTTCCCGGTCCTCGAGCTCGTGCGTGTTCATTTCGCACTCAGGCAGCCGCGGGAGAATGACAGGAATCAGGATGACGCGACCTGCGGTGGCATTTACGCCCACACTAATGACGGACACTGGCAGCTACACAGCAACTGCCCAACTTCGATTGTTGACGGCGAAACTCGTCCGGCCAGAGCGCTCCGAGGTCAGTGGACACGTATCCACCTCGACCCCGGCGCAGCTGGAGCGTGAATGTAAAATGTATAAATGTATAAATGGGCAAATATAACATGAAATTATATATGTACCTAGCAAGCTGACAGGTAACTTGCGTACTTGGATTATGACGTGAATATCTAAGGACGACGTCGAGATCTATACCAACCGGTCCGACCGCTCACGTCGGTTATCGCGCCGTACGTATACGACGTCAATCATGTCATTGTAAGGTTGCACAACCCAACCAATGCCAGCAGCTAGTATACACGTACATTTTTACATACTACACACTGACAGCGGCGGCACCTGGCGTGCGTCATAACCATAATATGTACGTTGTAAATTTGACCATGCCTGAGTCGTTCAAGTTGGCGGTGAAGCGCGCGCGTGGTAGGTACGTTGTATTCTTTGCGCGGCTGCCTATTCATACCATAATCAACGCATAATCTATACTTATCAACTGTCCATGTCAAGGCTTCCAGTCAACGCTTCCAGCCGCGAATTCCAACTTCCAAAAATCCAAAACGTTCACGGCGCTCGCACCGTCCCAGCCTATCTATCACCAGCGCACCACTGCACCACTGCACAATTGCACAATTGCACAATGTACAACGCAGCAATGTACCAAGAACAAAAAAGAAGCCGGGAATAAGAATACGAGACACAAGACCCAGGACCCAGGACCCAAAAAAAGAAACAGGGTCCAGAAACGGAAGCAGAAACAATCAGCAACAGAACAACGTTCACGCTCACGTTCAACAGCGAATCCATGATCACGACCAGATCACAACAATGACAATAGAATACATACATACATACATACATACATATCAGAACCCCCAGAATTCGAACTCGGAACCCCAGAACCTGGAAGTTTCAACATTGACAACAGACAGCTGCAGACAGCGAAACACTGTAAATTATTGTCAGCGAACGAGAGCACGATCCAGTTCAATTCAATTGTTAACCACAAATAGATATCCAATTAACTCCTTAAGCTTCGAGAACCAAATCTGACAATTGCAACGTGACATTGGAACCTCCAACTCGAACTCACACGATAAGACTTGGATAAGTTACAACAAGGCAATTAAATTATCTGGGGGGCTGAATCGCGCAAGCCCTTCGCGTCGTAGTCGTAGTCGTGGGGGGTGGGTCATGTGTGTGTCGTATGTCGTATGTCGTATGTCGTAGTGTAAGCGGTAAGCGGCAAACGGTAACAGAGTGGGTGGGAGTAGGCGTAGGCGTGAAAATACGGAATATACAGGTTGAGCTATACATCGAGAGCAGGAGCAGGACCGGGATCGGGGAAATGATATGCCGTGCGTTGTGCGTGCGTTGAGACTTTGAGTGGATGATAAGTGGACGATGGGATGTGTCAGTACGTGTACGTGTGCGGATGAGGTGAATGAGACGAGAGATGAGAGGGGATGAGAAAGACGAGAGACAAGCGAGGATGAGGGACGAGGGATGAAGGATGAGAAGCGAGAATGGATGATGACGACGATGGAAGATGAGCCAAGCGCGACGACGTGTAACGAGGAACGATGTGTATGTATATCGAGAATGCAATGCAAATGCTGATGCTGATGCTGATGCGGATGCGAGGCAGACCAAGAACAAGCGGCGGGCGGGAGCGTGCACATGTACAATGCGGCAGCGGGGAGACCAAGAACCCAACAGTGTCGAAACACCAAAGCAGCGAGCGGCGCCAGCACCACCCGCCACCCCTAATACACCCTCATCTCAAACGCATCATGCCCATAATCCACCAACATCGGCGGGTGCACGCCTCCCCCACCCGCCGGACTCCCACCGCCACTGCCACCGCCACTTCCACCGCCACTGCCACCCCCACCCCCACCGCTCGCACTACGCGCATGCCCGTGCGCAGGGCTGGCCCCGCCGTCCTCGCCGGGGATGGCCATGGGCGGGTGCAAGAACGACGAGAACAGCTCGAGCTCCTCGTCGTGCGGCATCTGGAGCGGCGCGTGGAGGTAGTCCATCGGCGACTCGTCGGGGGGCAGCATCGGCGGGTGGACGAGGTGCGGCGAGTGTCCGCTCCCGCTCCCGCTCCCGGTCTGCGAGAGTGAGTGTGAATGCGAGTGCGAGTGCCCGTGCCCGTTGCCGTGGGACAGGGAGTGCGAGTGGGATAGGGAGTGCGAGAGCGAGGAGAGGGAGTGCGAATGGGAGTGCCCGTGTGACGACGGGTGTAAAGGCGAGTGCGAAGACGGATGGTCGTCGTCGTGCTCGACCTGGGGCATCATCGGCGGGTGCCAGAACGTGTTCCCCGACCCGCGGAGCGCAGGCCCGGGTCCGCCGCCCGAGGGCATGTACGAGCTGAAGGGAAAGTCCATCGACGAGCGGTGTGCATGCCCATGCCCATGCGCGTGTCCTCCATGCGAGTGCGAGTGCGAATGCGAGTGCGAATGCGAGTGGGACGTGGCAGACGACGCCGACGAGTAGCCGTCGTTGTACGACGAGTACGAGGTGGCGGACGACGGGGGCTCGGACGCAGAGTCGGTGCTCATGCGGCGGCGCTTGCTCGTGCGCGGGCTCATGGACGGGTCGTCCGCGCCCGCGCCGGCTCCACCGCTGCTCCCGCTCGAGCCGTCGCCAGGGCTGCTCCCGCCGCTCGGGATCGCGTAGATCTGGGGGAGGTAGTCTGGGTGGTACGGCCCCGGGAACTGGAACCCAAACGACGTGAACATATTCTGTGCGCCGCCGTGCTGTGCGCCCATGCCGTTGCCGTTGCCAGTACCATTCCCAGCACCAGCACCAGCGCCGGTGCCGTTCATACCAAGCCCATGCCACCCATGCGCGATATCATGCCCAAGCGCACCGAGCAGCTCGGACTGTGTATTCCTAAATTCGAGCTCCTCGGCATAGTCGTACGACATCTGGGTCGTCGAGTCCGGCGCGAGCGTCGGCGAGGCCTCGGGGGCGGGGGACGCGCGGCGGCTGACGCCGGGGCTCGCGGAGGGCGTGTCGCTGGTGTGGGCTGCGGCGCCGGAGCCCGAGCCGGAGCCCGAACCGCCGCGGCGGGCGTCGTGCCGGGAGCGTTTGCGGATGACGTCGGATTTCATGGAGATGGGGCGGGCGGAGCCGTGCAGTTTGTAGTAGAGGCCGCAGCTGGGGGAAGATGCCGAGTTAGTAGGGGTAAGAGGACGACGAGATGAGGGGTAGGGTAGGAAGAGAAGACACGCGACACGAGACCAAAGAACATAGAACACAGAGAACAAGACCAAGACGAAGAAAGGAAAAGTAGTACGCACGCATTACAAACCGTCTTACCCTCGTCGTCCTTTCTCCAGAGCGGGGTCGCGGTGGTGTGGCAATTGTAACATTGCGCTATCCGGTGGACAGGGGATGAGCATCGCGGGGGGAGCTTAGGGACGGGGGACGACAAACCCATAACGTCGACGGTTTCCTGGCGCGGGGGCACCTGGGCGCGGCCCTCGCCGTGGGTGTTACGCATGGATTTGGGGCGCGGGCGTTTATGCTGTTGTTGATGACGACCATCACGAGTAGAAAAGGGGAGAGGAGGGAGTCAGCGTCGAGCAACACATGCGAGAAGAGGGGGAGGGGCACGCACGAGTTTACAATAGAGCCCGCAGGCGTTGCAGTTGAGCTCGTCATTGAGACCGCGGCGCCAGAGCGGGGTGTGCGTCGCGCCGCAGTTGGTGCACTCGGCCTTGACGCCGCCGGGGGCAGAGTTGCCGTTGGCGAGGCTGCTGGTGCTGCGGAGGACGGCGGAGTTGACGGTGGTGGCGGTGGCGCCGGGGCCGGACGCACGGGTCGCAGACTGGGTGCGGACGGTGAGGGACGGGCGGGCCGAGGCGGAGGCGGAGGCGGTGGGGGTGTTGGCGCGGGTGTCGTAGAGCTGGTTGACTTTTGTGGGCGCGACGGTGGGCGGGAGGGGCTCCTTGTGCGCGGACGGGGGTGCGGCGCGCTTGGCGTTGTTGCGCGTGTTCTTTGATGGCGGGTGGTGCGAGAGCGAGTGGGAGTGGGAGTGGGTGGTGGTGTGTGCGCGGACGTCAAAGTCCGAGTCCTCGTCGTCGCTCGCGATGCTGCTCTCGTCTTCGCTTTCCTGGGCGAGCGGAGCCGCTTTTGGTTTGGCCGCCGGTGCTGGGGCCGGTGCCGGTGCCGGTGCCGGTGCAGGGATAGAGTGCATCGTGACGTCCTGGGAGTCGGTGTCGGGGTACGCAAAGTTCCAGAGGTCAAAGCCATCAGAATGGGCATCGACGTTGCGCAGGAGCTCGTCGAGGGGCAGCTCGATCGTCGGCCGGGCGATGCTGAATGCGTCGTGCGACGCCGACGGGTTCAGGCCCTCGCCGTAGTTCATCGGCGTCGTCAGCGTCGGCGTCGGGTACAGCAGCGCCGACGGCCCAAAGTCGGAGCTGAAGAGCGTCGGGAACCGGAGCGACGGGGGGTCCTTGTCGTTCGCCTCGTCGACGACCATGTCGTCCGGCCGGCTCGCCCGACGAGCGCCGGCAAACTCGGGCGACGGCTTGAGGTTGGGCTTGGTGACGTGCTGGTTGACGGCGGGTGCGGGCTGGTCGACGCTGAATGTGAACTGCATGCGCTTGATCGTGCCTGGCACCGCCGACTCGCGGCTGCGCTCCTTCTCCTCTGCGCGCTGGCGGATCATGTCGGTCGAGTGGTTCGCTTTAAAGTCGGGCGCCTCGAGCTCCTCGATGCTCCTGCGAGTGCGAGTGGCGTCAGGGTCTAGGGTTGGGCGAGACAACAGAAGTGTACTGACCGCCCCTTTTCCCTGTCGAGCTTGTCGCCCATGCACTTGGACAGCTTCTTGAACTCGCGCTTCGACTTGGCGTTGTCCGTGTCCACCATCAGGTTTTGCAGGTGCCATAAGCGCCAGCTGAGGTTCTCCAGTCGCTGCCCCTGCTCGAGGTAGCTCGCGACCTTGGTGCACACCTGCGCAGGCGTCAGTGGGCACCGATAAGATAGGGCATCAGACACACCTTCCATGTCTTGGTGAGCGACTCGGTATCGTTGAGGTTGCTGAACGCGACAAAAGACTTGTTTCCCTACACAGTGAGTCAGCCCAGCCCGCAGCCGCAACCGTATCCACCGACCTTGAACTTGAGATTGAGGATAGAGGGCATCTCAGCGCAGGGTGCAGTCGCAGTAATGCGCAAACGAGAAAAAAAAAAAGATAAGGAGGTCGCGAGGGTTGCAGTTGTAATCTCTCAGCTGGGTTTTTGGGCACAATCAAGCGGTTCTCCCCCCGTGTTATACAGATCCAGATCGCCCGATTCCCAGAAAAAAAAACCCAAACCCTGGCGTTACGTCAGCAGCACGTTGCAAGGACGCTGTGACACCCATTGCCAATTGCCTTTTATCCCAATTATATCCAGCCTATCTAATTTATCAATTAATTCCCAGTTTATAGACTTGATACTTATCGTTATCCCACTTGGTCCTGTACCCGAAAATAAATATGCGCGTTCGCGACAAACAATGACATCCGGCCCTCTCTGCCTTTGTCCCACCTCAGATGACTCGCCCTTCCCCCCGATACCCGATGCGTGAGGCGTGAGGCCTGATGCCCCCATCTCGTTTTCTGATCTCGCTGCACCCATCACACCTGCTCGCTTCTTCCCCGGCTGCTGTGTCCTGTGTCCTGAGGCCCTGTGTGCCTGATCCCTCCTCGCCCTTAGGCCTTATCCGTATCCCGTTTTATTTGTCCCTTCCCAGTCACTCTCCACAGTGCATGACATTGCACCTCCATGCAGCACCAGCTGCAGCTGCAACGCGGTCGCCCACCGCCGCTGAGTTTCGGTTTTCGCTTGCAAGGCTCTGTAGTGCTTCCCAAGTCCCAGTTCTGAATTCTCATCTTCGCTGCCACTCGCCAGTTGCCAGTTGCCACAACATTCCGTATTCCGATCTTTGCCCCCCGCGCGCGGCCGTGTCTATCTCTGGTACCACTGCTTACTCTTAGTTCTTAGTCCTTCGTGCCGTGCTTAGCCCAGAACAGCAACTCCAGCCCAACCATCGTGTATCGTGTATCATGTATCGTGTTTGTAGACATGATAAACGATAATGCATGATATACTAATAATGTCATGATCACTGCAGTGTGACGGACGAGAAGCCTCCGTGGACCATGACCAGAACCGACTGAGTCTGATTGTGGCACTGGCACCCACTGCCCAGTGCCCAGTGCCCTGTCGGGCGCCTTGGCGCGTCGGCCACTTCCACTGCCACTTGGACCTCGTGACCTCCTGTCGGCAGTGGGCATGATGCATGATGCATGAGGCTGGGGCGTAGTCTACTACCAGTAACTGCTGAATATATACGTCAATCACCGTGTACCGTGTACCGTGTATGTCTGAATATTATATTACTGTTGACGATGATGATACATGCACATGCAGTACACCAGCAGTTTATTGATTCTTCTTCACTAGTACTGTGCGCCGTCACCCTAGATGATAGATGATAAATGATAAATGTAGAAGGTAGCCCGAGTAGTGTCCGACGTCGACGTCGACATTGGATACGGAATACTGAAGACACGATTAATGCGAAGAAAAACAGCGTAAGGCCAAGGCCAAGGCCAAGTCAAAGTCGAAGTCGAAGTCGAAGGACAAGGCCCTGTCAGTGTCAGTGTCTACAGCGTACTGCCAGTAGTAGCGTACCAGTAACGTCACCGCAATCTACCGGTACCCTTAAGCTTCAAGTTTCAAATAACCAACAAATTGCAAGTTACTAAACATCAAGCGCTACACTATACTAGTACTACAATACACTACTGCGCAGGCACTACATATTACATTACACGTTACACTGACAGTACAATATAGTACAGGACAGTAGGCTACATTGCGGCAATACACTGGCATATGCATCTAATCGAAAGCGCCCAGGACGTAGACCGCAGACCGCGGACAGCGCCGAAGCAGGCAAGTGCGCCCCGTCACTCCGTCAGCGACATTTTATACGGGACCTGAACACATTGAATACATATGTAACATAGCACATAGTCATAGTATTATAAAACATACACATACGTATACGTACAGCACATATCTATACCTATTCTTATCTTATACACCCTGCTATTCATATCCACCGTGCCCTGGGCCAGATCTAGACGCCGGCATGTCCCCATGCCGAGAATCCAAATAGAAACAGCAGGAGCGTGCGCTGTGGAGGTGGCCGTGGCCGTGGAGGTGGAAGCGGAAGTGGAGGCGGAGAAGACCTGCCCAAAATGGAGCGATTGCCACACAACATGTACTGTTACACCATCCGGAATTGAGTTACGAGTTTTCAATATTAGGTGTTCAACGTTCAACGTTCAGTCAGGGCACCTGAACGTTGAACATTGCGTATGCACAGCGAACACTAAACACTAAACAGAATCCGTAATGGTCAACGGTTACCCATTACCCACTACCCGATGCAGGAATAACCCGCACGCACTGGCGGCGCGACCAATTCGAAATTCAACCCGCGATACATCACACATCACACATCATACATCACACATCATGCATCATACCCCGAACTCGTAATTTACAAGCTGTGCCCGCAACCCTAGTCATGTCGCTGTCCGCTGTGCCTTGTGAGTCGTCCTCGTCCGCGAATTCGGGGAAAACACCCCCATGGGTCGAGCGTCGAGCGCCGAGCCACATCAGATCTTGTAACTTACAGCAACAAGGAGCGTAGCACCTAATACCATAGGTCCAGGACACAGGGCGGTCACGAGATAGAGCCTAGGGGTTCGCCAGCTGCAGTGCTCGTCGTGCGGTGCCAGAATATTTGGAACAAGGAACAAGGAAGAACAAGAATCCAGCACCGAAAAGAGAACGAGTATCGCAAGTGGACACGGAAACAGAAAAAAGACAGCTTCGACGCGTTTGATGGAAAGATCAACTTGAGTCTAGATCCTGAAACCAAGTCGCGACTCGCGACTCGCAGTGGCGCCGGTACACTCAGGCTGTTGCGCCGGTGTGCCCAGTGCCCAGTGCCCAGTGCCCACCGTCTTCTCTACAGTGGGGCAGCATCAACCGCATCTGCAGGGTCGGATCCAAATGCATATGATCATCCCGCCACACAAAGGCCCGGGGTCGAGGGTTACGCGTTAGGCATCGGCAGTCGAGGCGCCTTTGTTCCTTGCCCAACCAAGCCCGACAGAGCCGACGCGAGCCGACATACCCACACCCGTACCCATTGACGCTAATGGAGATAACGAAAAACCCTAGCGCGCTTGAGCGTGAACAATGAAAAACCCCAAGCGACAGGCGGAGAAGCCCTGACGTCATCCCGCCAAGACGGAGATGAAGATCAACGTTCGCAATACCAAGGGCCAAGGCCAAGATGCAAGCTCCAAACTCCAAGGACCAAGAGAAAGAACGTTAACGGAACTGAGAAATGTTCAAAGAGCTGGGAACTCGAGACCTCGACTCGACGGATCCAGACGGTCGTAATTGCCCCCGAGCCCAAGCGCGCGATTAATTGGCAATTCGAAGCAGTTATCAAACCGGAACCAAAGCTCGCATTGCGCAAGGGCGACTCAGGAGTCGACGAAACTGGACAGGACATAGCAGGACGTCCGAGAGACCGAATAACACAGCGAAATGAAGAAACAGCTGCCAGTGGATCATGGATGTTGGGAGAATCGACATCGAACAGTGTACACGGCACATGAAATCATAACACGAAATTAGGTCCCACTGCCTGTATCCCAGACCCACGCCCGCACACGCGCAGGTTCGAAGGTTGCGTTTGCAGGTTAAGCGGCTCCCCGCATCCCACATCCCACATCCCGTATCCCTAGTGCCCCAGTCCCGAGTCCCGATCCTCCGAGTCCTCCGAGCAATGTCGAGCGTTCCCGCCCGGCGCCAGGGAAGATTCCATTAATATCTGCTTGAGCGTCCGATATCTAGCCCGCAACACGCCGATTCTGCGCGAGATGACGCTGAGAAGCCTGAGTTGGAAATCTCGAAGTGAAAACGTCCGCATAGCACAGCCCAGTGGCAACGGCGAACACCGCGAATTCGAACATAGTACACGGTACATGAAATCACAACATAAACATAAACATCAATGTCAGTTGGCAGCCAGGCAGGCGGGCGGGCGGCAGTCCTGTCGAATCAGAAAGCCACTGTAGAACCTAAAACACACGCACGCATGTATAATGAATGAATGAATGAATGGCTCGGAATAAAGAAATGAATCAGCGACTCACGAATATAACTGAAAATGAATGATGCAGCCTACTTAGCAGAGTAACGTTGTAACGTTTAACATTAGCACGGCACATCAGCCCGTACCCCCGTGCCACTGTGTGTGCATCCATCAGATTCAGATCCACCGCCAAAGGCAGAGTCGGAAACGAAGCCGAGTCACGACACTCGACAGAACAGCCCATAGCCAGGGGAGGCAGATGATGGAAATTGCCAATGCGACCGACACAAGAGGAAGGAGAGAGAAGGAACATGCATGCATCATGCATCACCGCATGATTCACGAATCAATTCGAACGCAACCCATTTCCGAGTCCGTGTCCGAACCCAGCGTACCTGCAGCCTATAAGCGTAAGTTTGTTACAGTAACCTCTGCAATTCTTAGCACGGGTTCCCGGGTTCTCGCCGGAAACGCACAGACGCCCCCATCGATCAGATAACACACGCCATCGATAAGACGGCCTCGCGCACCACGTGCGTACGCGTCCACCGTCCAGTACTCAGCACACACATACCATACAGCATTCACTCAGTCCCGACCACGCCGGGTGTGACTTAGATAGCATATGCATACATTGACTGTTGACAACGTCCTAAGTATGGCCAGTTCCGAGCCGACGCGATAGCAGATAGCGGGGGGAGTGCGCCGGGCTCGCGTTGCGGTGTGAAGCAAACCTGATTGTCTTGAACAACAGTGGGATGGAAGACGGAAGACACAATTCGGCTACCCCAGGCCGCTTGGGTGCGCCTGCGTCGCGGTTCGCGGGTTCCTTGTCGTGGGTCGTGGGTTGAGGGCACGTTGGTGGGTGAATCGCAAATGCTGCCAGGGGTCGGTCAGATGAGCGCGGAGGGCGGAATTTCGGCAGGAAACGTGGGCTTTTTGTATATTGTGTCGCTGGAGTTGGATTTGACGGTGCAATGCTGCAACGGCGTGGCCTGTGCTGCGTTCAATGTCGTATGTCGTATGTCGTGGCATCGCGGCGGCACATCGATAACACGCAAAACACGCAATCTGCGGCCTCGTTCCGCGACTCGTTGCATTAGGTTTTTGGGTTGGCGCTCCGCGCGTCGAGTGAATTAACGAAGCGTGATAGTGGCTGGCCTCCGCGGGGGGCGCGTGAGCACCGGATGTGGCCGTATTTGATTTACATTCCAGTGGCGGGGGCATGCCCTCCTCGAGGCTCGAAGTGGGGGCGGAGAACAGAAAAGAAGGAGAGAAAAACAAAAAGGAGCGTGGATTCAGACTTTTCGCTGCGTCTGGGTCTGGCCCTCTTAACGGGGAGCTTGATATCGATCGAGGAGGATTCCGATATCGATGGCTCAGACCATCTCGCATCGATGGATGGATGTGCTTGGAAGCGGATGGGCGCACTTTGGTTGCGAGGGTCGTGGTTAATAGTCTAACTTGCCGCACGTCAAGAGTCGTCTTGTTTTGAGATGCGATGTACTTATGCGAGACAGATCTGTCTCGCCGAGGTAAATAAGCTAAGCGTTGGGATCCAGGGCTGGCAGCTTCAACGGAGAGACATCCATGCGATCGCCAGAAGTGGCGCGCACTGCGCCACAGGATTTAATCCTTTGGGAATATTTTGTGCTAGTGAGAAGACGTGTTTGTGCCGCGTGTACATGGTGGGAGGAAGCAAGAGGCAAGTGCGCGTTAGCGTGCTGAGGCGCCACATGATCGTAGATCACCATCACGTGGGCGATCGCGCCATCCCTCGCGTAGCGCGGCGCGAACTCCGGAGGGTCGGGTCGCCTGACCACACCGCGTCAAGATCTGGCTCCTCGCAATCGGTTCCTGATCTAAAAATCGGTCGTTAGCGGAGTCAAAACTTGGACTCTGTGCCAAGTGACAAGAAGTTCTAGCTTCTAACAGCTGTCTCACCACTTCTACTCGTAAGTGCTGTTTTGTGATTGCTTGCGGTGTGCCATACCTTGGTTACATAAAAATACGCCTTAGGCTATCTCCAACATGGTATGTCGGCGCGGTGGCGAGTGTAGCCGGCATTTCATTAAAGATTGTACTGTACCCGCGAGCTCCTTGTATGGAGCGAGGGCGTACGTACTTAATATGCGAGGGGTCATCTTTGACGCGCTCCAATATCTCATACATGCCGACGCCAATCTGGCACCTCCTTTGGCCTGTATTGAGGTACAGCAGGTTACAGCATACAGCCTCAGAATTGATGCCTGCCCTTATCGAGACGACGCAGGACTCCGGAATCTGATAACGCACTGGTCCCATGGATGATGGCTATGGTCACATGGATAAATGGCCCGAAGACAACTCTGCTTCAAGCAGGAAGCAAATCTAGAACGCATGTCAGATGGCAGAGGTTATCATATCTCAGCGTTTCAACGCCAACACGGACGGGTCTTGATACTGGTACATCCCATTCGTATGAGCATCCAGAGGAACTTGAAGGCTAGTAGCGGGGGACCGCAGCCCGTTGCCCATTGCCCATGACCCATGACGGAGGCCCAAGTCGTCGGTGGCCCAACATACGCTCGCACATAATTAGTGTTATCAATTAATCACACCCGCGACCTCACATGCAACGAAAAGATGAAATGAAATATTTACGCGAATATGTTACGCCACTGTGGGGTGATATAGATACCCGTGGCGGCCCGCCACGTTCGCTGTCCAGCTATTTCTGCCGT
This sequence comes from Sphagnurus paluster, assembly GCA_018282025.1. NCBI lineage: Eukaryota > Fungi > Basidiomycota > Agaricomycetes > Agaricales > Lyophyllaceae > Sphagnurus > Sphagnurus paluster. The sequence continues at coordinate 25,955 of JABCKI010000071.1, read as the reverse complement.
CATCCGCGAAGGATTCACGCATGCGTTAACGGTACATAGCACTTATCATGCAGCATGCATTTCCTATCAGTCGCTGTGGTCACATATAGAGCGTCGACGTTTAATATCATTCTGTGGAACTGGCAAGTTGCGCTGATGCTGCATAATCCACATGTCAACGGTTATGTCCGAGAGGTATACAATCTCTCCTGTTCCTGTTGAACAAACAAAACCTGATAGCTTCTGTTAAGTGTACGGTATACTTTATTCAATTTACACACATAGCAGGGCCGTGCGCCTATCGCTCGGGACATTCCGTCTCGATGGTGTACCGTTATAGTTGATTTACGGTATAGCGTTTGTCGAACCTCGTCTTTATCGTCTATCCACAAATAGCTGCGCCCACCGGCAACCTAGCATGAGTAAAGTAGGCACTAGGATATTGAGGCGCACGGTCGCAGTCCAGCTAGAGCGTGCCGGCATCCCCTACTCTATCTTCATCGGGTATTTGCACCGCGAGGGCCGGCACACACGTTCGGTGCCTGCCATTTTGCTATTCCCTATCCTGGCCACGGGACCACCGAAGCCACTGACGTAGTTGACCACCTGGTCTAGTCGCCGGCCCCGAGATACGCGTAGGAAACTCCACGGCCTGCGGCAGAAAGCGTGTGCCCAATGAGAAGTCAATACTCAGTGCTCGAAGTGCGGTGCAGAAGCCTACTGGGGCGTGCTGCATGGCCTTAAGGCCGTGCAATCGAATTGTGAAGGCCTGATGCCAATCCGCACACGAGGGCTCCAGTGGGTGTCGATACTCGAATATGTACTTACCTTATGGGTAACGTTACTTTCGCTCAATGCTGTGTCTTAGCGCGACGCTGAAGGGCACCCAATGGCACTATGCGCAAATATATCGGTAAAATACATTTGCGTGCCACAGGAAGTAGGTGGGTAGACAGCGTTAATAAGACTCGTGGCCAGGGCAGTATTAGTTCAGGACATAGATTGTAGGTTCGTGACCAGAGGGAAGTATTTGCGTCCGCCGTCATCAAAACATGCGTTTAGGGCGAGGTAAAACACCTGCCTGAGGCGCAAGGGATTTAGCACGGCCTAAACCCGGCCGGCTAGAACCGCAGCTATTAGTGGTTGAATAGGATTTGTGTCGTTGAAAGGGTGATTGCGTGTGCTCCGGAGTAGACGCATATATCCAGCTGAGGTGTTGCTCACGGGGTGTACGGCGCTGGATAGAAATAGACTTTGTGATGTCAACATTGACAGAAGGGGATGATATTTCTTTTCTCAAGTATATCAACCTCTGGACCCTAGGTCTTAACGTTTAACAGTGACCGGTATAGGAACTATCCAGAACGCCAACGACGCCTTGAGGGACAAGAAATAAAGAGAAGGCTGCTACTGTTGAGCACTACGCAGCAAATCCATCCTGCAATCATAAACTTATATTTTTAGCACAAGAGTACCCAACAGAAGCAAGGCAGAGTGGCTTCAGAGCGGACGAAGACCTCCAAGCAACATAAACACCTAGTTCACTGACACGAAGGGCCGGTAACCGGCTTTGGTGTAGAAAAGTGGGTGGGATGACCTCCCAAAATACATGCAAATGAATCAAGATAACCGGGGGGTGAGTGTCCGAGAGGATGCGCTTTCGCTAGGTGAGCCGGGGATACTAGGACAACACAGCTAATGTTACTGGACCACAGCTGAACGTTGAACGTTGAACTTTGAGAGGCAGAAGTGACTTGTGTCCCAGTCTGGCTGCGCACATATAGCAATCTCCGGTAAAACAATCTACGAGCCTGATTATAGTAGGAGATGGTCACGCAAGGGAGTAGACATGGCAGCCAACGCTGATGCAACCGAAGGCTGACCTCGTTGCGTAGAATTTGGTCTCTATCGGGATCGATTTGGAGGTGCGTGACCGGTTATTATACCGCACAGCCTTCCTTCGATCTATTACGTCCCGGCCACTGGAATTTCTTGGATGTCTCTCGAGTGATAAAATATACGCAGGATTCGAGAACCTCCCGCAGTCTTGTGTGCCATCGCAAGTCGTGGCGGAGGACAACTTGCAAGAGCTGGGGGCGGCGGCGGGATTCATACAAAGACGGATCAATCGGGTGGCACAGCCTTCGGATCGAAGCGTGAGGATACTACATTGCGCCGCGTCCTCCAAGTCAACTTGGTCTTGTTGTGCATCGCGATGGAAGAGCATATATTCGCATCGATGTCAGCGCAGCAAAGCCAAAGACAGGCTTCCGAAGAATGAGAAAGTCAAGCAATGTGTGAGACATTCAGAGACCTGGCGAATACAAGGTAGCCAGGACGTTTGGTGCTGTAAGTGAACGCGATCCTTGATCTCAACGCACTTGGCCGCCCAGGATTCCAAGACATAGTGATTTTGTATCTCTTCGATGCACTGCTCAGCGTCCAAGCTTTGCCCAAGCCTTTGGAGTGTCAAGTGTTGATTTTGTGTTACTCTGGTGGCATACTAGTAATGCCCCTATCCATGTGTCACTGGCATGTTCACGTTGTGGATTGACAAGCTATGACTCGCAGTGATTATAGCAGCGGAGAGATGTAACTTTATGGACGCGTCATCTTCTCCAGCATACGGAGAGCTAAAGGAGCGGTGTGCGTTCAAAGGAGAATGTGGGAATGAAAGCGACCTGCATTCCCAAGCGGAGTTGGCAAAGTCAGGCACGCGAGACAAATGAAAGCAAGCAGCGAGCAAGCATCCTCCTCCTTAAACTCCTACCACCACCATGTCGCGCATTCGCACCCTCAAACCCGGTCACTATGGCTCAGGCTCAGTCGAAATCTCTCCAGGGACTGAAGGGGAGGGTGGTATCCGCAGATGTGCCCTCAGTCCCGATAGGTTGATCACCCAACCGTTTGAGGGGATTGACACCGTCTACGACATTGTGTTATACGCAGCACGGACGCATGGTTCTAGGAACGCTCTCGGGCATCGTGAGGTCCTCAACATTATCGAGGAGGAGAAGGACGTGACGAAGGTTGTCGACGGAAAGGAGGTTACTGAGAAGAAGAAATGGAAGTACTTCCAGCTCAGCGACTACAAGTACCTCAATTTTATAGAGGTCAAGGAGACCGTGTCCAACATTGCTCGTGGTCTGGTCGAGCTCGGGGTCACGACCGACGATGTCTTCAATGTTTACGCTCAGACAAGGTGCGCACTTCCTCCCTAGCGTCTTCCCACCGGAATCTTACGCGTCGCCACACAAGTCCCAACTGGCAACTCATGTCGCATGCTTGTGCTTCCATCTCTACGACGATTGCTACGGCTTACGACACTCTCGGCGAGTCTGGACTCACGCACTCGCTTAACGAGCCAGAGTGTATTGGTATTTTCACCAACACCGAATTGCTCCCCACCCTTCTCAAAGTCTTGCCCAACACCCCAACTGTGAAATACGTCATTTATGACGGGGAAGCGAAACCTGCCCTTCTCGACCAAATCCGTGCCATTCGTGACGTCAAGGTTTTCTCTATCACTGAACTTGGTGAGCTTGGCAAGACCAAAGCAGAGGAACCTCTAGAGGCCAGGCGCCCCAAGAGGGAGACTATGGCCTGCATTATGTACACCAGCGGCAGCACCGGCAACCCGAAGGGTGTTTCCATTACACACGGAAACCTCATCGCCTCCGTTGGCGCAGTGTATACACTTCTTGGTCATCATCTTACTTATGACGATAGCTACCTCGCGTATCTCCCTCTTGCCCACGTGCTCGAGTACATTGTCGAGATGTGTGTGCTCTTTGTAGGCATGCCCTCTGGGTACGGACGCGTGAAGACCCTTACCGACGCCTCTGTCCGCAACTGCAAGGGAGACATCAGCACCTTCCGGCCGTCCATCATGGTCGGAGTCCCCGCCGTATGGGAGACCATCCGCAAGGGTATTGTCGCCAAAGTCAACAGCGGCGGAACGGTGAAGAAGAGTTTGTTCAATGGTGCTATAGCGGCGAAGAAGGCCAACCTTCCTGTTCTGGCGCAGCTAGCCGATAGTGTCGTGCTCAGTGGTGTCAGGGCTGCTACCGGCGGTCGTCTCCGCATCGCCCTCAGTGGTGGTGCCGCTGTCAGCCGTGAGACTCAGGAATTCCTGAGTACCGCTCTCGTGACTGTCCTCCAAGGTATGCGAAACTATCCACATCTAAACCAGCATATTCAAATTTCCTTCAGGCTACGGAATGACTGAATCATGCGGAATGTGTGCTATCCTACCGCCTGAGATGATGCGCTTCGACTCCGTCGGTATACCAGTACCGTCAACCGAAGTCAAACTTCGTGATGTCAAGGAAGCTGGTTACCTCTCTACCAACAACCCACCTCAGGGTGAGGTCTGCATCCGTGGCCCCTCGGTCACTAGTGGTTACTTCAAACGCCCCGACCTCAATGAGGACGAAACGATCTTTACGAAGGACGGGTGGATGAGGACCGGTGACGTTGGTCAATGGAACCCGGATGGAACCCTGTCTCTGATTGACCGGTATGTCATCGTCTAATGCCGGGTCACGGCCTGACTTGACGATTTCACTTTTTTCAGGATAAAGAACTTGATCAAGCTTCAGAGTGGCGAGGTAAAAGAAAAATTATCCTCGGGAAATCGGCTACATTATTCACTAACCGCTTCGCACAGTATATTGCACTTGAGCGCCTTGAGTCGACGTACAAATCTTGTAATTTTGTCGGCAACATCTGCGTGCACGCCAGCACGGACGCGAAGCAGCCCCTCGCCGTGATCATTCCACATGAGGCGCACCTCCGCCATGCAATCCAGAACTCGAACAACGGACTCAAGGGCGTCGACTCCTCGGCTAACCTTGCGGACTTATGCAAAGATAAGCGTGTTCAAGATATGATCCTGAAGGAATGCAATGGTGTGGGCAAGAAGAACGGCTTCAAACCACAGGAGCTTCTCCAGGCGGTTATCCTTACACCGGAGGAGTGGACCCCAGAGAGCGGCCTCGTGACCGCTGCACAGAAGATCCAGCGCGCGAAGATTGCGAAGGCTTTCGAGGCTGAGATTAAAGTGCGTCGCAACCCTGCTGAGGTGAACCCACACGACTTACATATGATTTTGCAGGAGATATACAAGAACCAGTAATTCGCTGTATAGAAGCGCTCGTCTAATCCTTCATTAACATACGACTCTCGCTCTTATCTGCTTCCTTTCCATCTTGCCTCTGCGCAAAACCGTGATTTGTATATGTAGCTTCCTTGCTCTGAATATTTGTAGCCTCTCTCCATTAGGGGATACCAATCTAGTGTTTTATTTCTCTTCATTGAATTCACAAGTTCTATTGAACTTGAAACTAGGTTTCTAGGTGTGGAGAGATGATCAGTTCACATGTGTCTCAGCCCACTTCAAGAAGTCCCTGGCGGCTTCCGCCCCCACCCTTGCAGTTTCCACACTATCCAATGGATGACTATCTCCCTCGAAGATGAGTAGTTCAATCCTCGTCCCTTCGCGCGCCCGCTGCTTGAGGGCATGATAATACTCAATTCCTTGGGTCGGTGCGACGCGCAAGTCCACGGCTCCAATCAGGAGGAGCACAGATGCCCGCACAGCGTCGACATGAGCAATCGGCGACGCGCGATGCACCCGCTCGAAGATTTCTGGGGACATGATCGGAGGGAACGCATCGCTGGCCCCTTCCTGTGGTTTCTCTGCCGCAGAGCGTGAGGACGCGATGGGATACGCCTGCCCGAACTCGGCGAAATACCAGTCGGGGATGTCTGTCGTTGAGATCTCCCCGGCGGAGATGACGGGGTTGCGGATGATCGCTGCTGAGAACATCTCGGGATACTGACCGATGACTATAGACCTCGTATGCTCAAGTCACTTTGTGGACGAAGAAGAGGGTACGCACGGTGACCGGAGAGGAAGCCGCCGTGGCTTCCACCGAGGACGAACTGTTTGCCGGGGCCTTCGACGGATATTCCTAGCTTGATGAGGTGCCGCGTAGTAGCGATGCAGTCTTCTACATCGAGAGTTCCACAGTTCCCAATGAGCGCACGCACAGCAGATTCTCCAAACCCTAGGGAGCCCGTGTAGTTTGGGAGGGAGATCGTGTCTAACAGGCACTTTCATCAGCGACGGGATGATTCTCGACAAATAAGATGAAACGCACATCGCTGCAGAGCCAAAGCCACTACTGCAGGTGCAAAGGCCGTTGTGGTTGTCGCGTGAGGGCCGCCATGGGGCGATGTGATACACGGGCGAATATCCTGAACGTTCTCAGGTGCTACAACAGATTGTATAACGATAGCTTCCGTCGGGTAGCGATCGGGAATGGCAATGACAGAAGCACGGAGGGTAGATAACTCTTTTTCCACTATTTTGGTGGATCAACAATAGTAACTGATTGAGAGGGAAGGAACGCACCGTTCGGATGAAGGGTGGGTTTGTAGAGGACCCGCCAAACGACTTCTCCAGATCCTTTCAACTGACCAAGTATGAGTTCGTTTGGGGATATGGGGGTGCTCCTTGCGCACACAAAGCGGGAGTGTTCATCGGTAGCGAGTACCGTCCAGCTGTACAGGTTACCATCTTCTGGTGTCAAATCTTTGACCGACCCATCTGCGGTCGATATTAACACAACTGTAGACCGAGAACCCCAGATGGAGTTTGTAACCATATAAGGTGCCATGGAAGAAGAAATTCGCAGAAAAGGAGAGGCGGTAAAGTTGTAGTCGGGATACAATCCCGGAAATTCACCCTTTGCTGGGTTGGAAACGGCATCTACCAAAGGTGTGGTGACATCTTTGGGGTCTGGAGAACTCGTAATATCTAATGAGTATACCAAGGATGTCGCGACATGTGGGCCTCCACTGGGATGTGATAGCCACACGAGAGTGTGCTTGTTATTATGCGAGAAGACACGCGCAGAGCGACAAGACGTATGGGAGGGTGTCAATTTACGTGCAGTGCACGATATTGAAGTCGATTCACCAGGAGTAAGCGTTGAAGGGGTGAGTTCCCAAATTCCAGTGGGGCGATTGTAGCATCCTTTGACACCCAGAAGGCGATGATCTGAGGTATATTCGTATCCCGTTGCATATATCACATCAGTGTGAGGTGCAAATATTGCCTGTCCGAAGAGAACCAGTGAAGGAATAGAAAGGGACCTCAGAGTGGGTGATGAATCTTCAGGCGCTTTGTTCCAGAGAAGAATGAAGATGGTGGGTCGACGCTTTCCAGCAATCCCTTCGCCAAATTGTGGCACATATCTGAATTTTTTATATGGGTCCTCTTCGGACGCGACAGGAACATTTTCTTCCGCAACATAAAGCAAAGCGGCCTCTGAAGAGGAAAATGATAGACACCCGAGATAATCTGAGGTGCACTGTGTCAATAGTTTGCTTATCGGCAGATAACACCATGCGCACCGTCCGCATAAAATGAGCCGTGTTGATCTGAGACCTCCATAGATACTTCAAGAGTATTGTTCTTCCAGATCTCTACAAATCGTTTGTTTTGATGTTTTATCTCTCGTAGTACAGCGCGGCGAGTACGCGACGGAGAGTATTTAGACGCGATCTCGTCGCCAACATCTTGCGGAGGGGATACAGAAACAGAGGAGTCTCCCACAACCAAGGAATTATTGACTACTCTCCTGATGTTCCTGACGTGATCTTGAAACACAGATGTTACCTGAATGACTAGAGGCACAAGTCAACGCATAGAAATTCTGAAAATGGAAGAATATGCACCATCTTGATCAACGAAAATCGCAGAGGAGGGGACAGGGATTTCTGTGAGTAGTTTGTACATTTCTAGTGTAGGAAGATAGGAATCGCGAGCGAGTCTATCAGATTTTACCGCACTTGAATTCTAGATTAGATTAGATCTCTCCAAAACACATAATCTTGCAGGAGACATACAAGAACCATTAATCCGCTTTATAGAAGCGCCTAATTCGTTATCGACATGCGAATCTCGCTCTTATTTGCTTCTTTCTCCTCTCATCTCTGCGCAAAATCATGATTTGTACATTTAGTCTTGGTGCTCTGGATATCTGTAGACTCTCTATTGCCAGGGGACATCAACCTACTGTTTCATTTCTCTTCATTGAATTCACAAGTTCTACCCAATCTGAATCAGTTCACATGTGTCTCAGCCCACTTCAAGAAGTCCCTGGCGGCTTCCGCTACCACCCTCGCAGTTTCCACGCCGTCCAATGGATGATTATCTCCATCGAAAATAAGCAGCTCAATACGCGTCCCTTGACGCGCCCGCTGTTTTAGGGCATGATAATACTCAATTCCCAGGGTCGGCGCAACGCGCAAGTCTGCAGCCCCGATCAGGAGGAGCACAGATGCCCGCACGGCGTCGACATGAGCGATTGGTGACGCGCGATGCACCCGCTCGAAGATTTTCGGTGACGTGATTGGAGGGAATGCTACAGCTCCTTCTTGTGGTTTCTCCGCCGCAGAGCGTGACGATGCGATGGGGTAGGCCTGCCCGAACTCAGCGAAATACCAGTCGGGAATGTCTGTCATTGACATCGCCCCCGCTGAGATGACGGGGTTGCGGATGATTGCTGCTGAGAACATCTCAGGGTATTGGCCGATCACTGCGAGGACCAGATACGCTCAAGTTTCAAGTTGTGGAAGTTGTAGATAAGAGGGTACGCACGGTGCCCGCTTAAGAAGCCTCCATGGCTTCCACCGAGGACGAACTGTTTACCGGGGCCTTCGATGGAGATACCTAGCTTGATGAGATGCCGCGTCGTGGCGATACAGTCTTCCACGTCAAGGCTTCCACAGTTCCCGATGAGTGCAAGCACAGCAGATTCCCCGAACCCTAGGGAGCCTGTATAATTTGGGAGGGAGATTGTGTCTACAAGGAAATGTTATCAAACACGGGATATTTGCTGGAAAAAAGAATAACACGCACATCGCTCAAGAGCTAAAGCCAATATGGCAGGTGTAAAGGCCGTCGTCGTCGTAATGTGAGGGCCGCCATGGGGTGATGTGATGCACGGGCGAATGTTCTGGACGTTCTCTGGTGGTACTATGGAGTGGATAACAATAGTTTCTGTCGGGTAACGGTCCGGAATGGCAATGACGGAAGCTCGAAGGGTAGACAACTCAACTTCCACTATCCTGCTTGATCAGAACTGTAAAATGTGTTGCAAGGAGATGATAACGTACACCTCGGGTGAAGAGTGGGTTTGTGGAGGACCCGCCAAACAACTTCTCCCGATTCTGTCAACTGCCCAAGTACAAGTTCATTTGGTGATGTGGGCGTGCTCCTGATGCACACAATGCGGGAGTAGTCATCGGTAGCGAGCACTTTCCAACTGTACAAGTTGCCATCTTCGGGTGTTAAATCTTTGACTGTCCCGGTCATGGATATTAGCAAAACAGTGGTTCGAGAACCCCAGACGGAATGAGTGATCAAATGGGGCCCTGTGGAAGGAGAAAATCGAAGGATGGGGTATGGTACGAAGTTGTAGTCTGGATACAGTCCAGGGAACGCATCCTTGACTGGTTTGAAAACAGCGTCCACCAAAGGAGTGGTGATCTGTTTGAGGTCTGGAGAACTCGTTATATCCAGGGAGTATAACAACGATGTCGCAGCGTGTGGGCCTCCGCTGGGGTGTGACAACCAAATGAGCGTGTGCTTGTCATTGTGCGACAAAGTAAGCGGAGAACGGCAGGACATGTAAGATGGTGTCAATTTACGCGCAGTGCACGGTACTGGTGAGGTTTCACCAGGAGTAAACGATGAGGGGGTGAGTTCCCAGATTCCGGTAGGGCGATTATAGCATGCTTTCACACCCAGAAGGCGATGATCAGACGTATATTCATAGCCTGTTGCATATATAACGTTAGTATGAGGTGCAAAAATTGCTTGTCCAAAAAGGACGCGCGAATGAATCAAAAGCGATCTTAATGTAGGCGATGGATCCCCGCCTGTAGTATTCCAGAGGACAAGGAAGATGGCAGGTCGACGCTTTCCAGCAATCCCTTCGCCAAATTGTGGCACATATCTGAATTTTTTATATGGGTCCTCTTCGGACGCGACAGGAACATTTTCTTCCGCAACATAAAGAAAAGCGTTCTCTGAAGGGGAGAACGAAAGACAACCAAGATATTCTGAGGTGCGCTGTGTCAATATGTTGCTTATCGGCAAATAATCTCATCTATGCGCACCGTCCGCATAAAATGAGCCGTGTTGATCTGAAACTTCGATAGATACTTCAAGAGTATCGTTCTTCCAGATCTCTACAAATCGTTTGTTTTGATGCCTTATCTCTCGCAGTACTGCGCGGCGAGTACGCGACAGAGAGTATTTAGACGCAATCTCGTCACCAATATCTTGTGGAGGGGATACAGAAACAGAGGAGTCTCCCACAACCAAGGAGTTGTTGACTACTCTCCTGATGTTCCTTACGTGATCTTGAAGTACTGATGTTACTTGAATAACTAGAGGCGAAGTCAATGCATAGACATTTTGAAAATGGAAGGATATGCACCATTCTGATCAACGAAAATCGCAGAGGAGGGGACAGGGATTTCTGTTAGCAATTTGTACATTGGATTGCTCTAAGCGTGAACGAGAAATGGTGAAGATAGCAATCGCCCCTTGTCCCGTACTCAGTCGGATTTTGCCTTACTTGAGTTCTAGATCAGATTAGATCTGTCGTTGAAATAAACCTCCTCTGCACTATATAAGCAACACAGGGGATCGAACTGAGTAACAGAAATGCACCTACCACCATACGGAGTCGATTTCCGTTATTCCCTTGGTATGAAAAAGGCACAAAGTAGGATCGCACGCGCCTTCCCAACAAGGATGTGACCGGAGTACTCGGAGAGGTATCAAGTTGGCGAGTGTCAATCTATACCTATCATTATTATGAGGGCGTAGTAGTATATGGTCCATCTTAGTCAGAAGGCACCTCATCGAGAGAGAGATGCAGCAATATCTTCAGGTCAGTACGAATAGGGTCGTTTAGAAACTCGAATTTGGTTGACACAAGGTTGCAATGATCAGCAAGGATTGAGCGTAAGAGGGCCCACGTGTAAATTTACATCAAGGAAGAGTCCACAGGGTGTACCAAAGTCATCTTCACGCGACCTCTTTGCGTGTTTTTGTCTTTCTCGACCTCGATGTTCACCATGACCTTATCAAAGACGGAAATGGTGAGGTCCTGCGCATCGGGAGCTGTCGAGGATGGAATTGCGATAGTATAATTGTCCGCATCAAAACGAATCTCGCGCTTGAACATGACCAGTCCCTCGATCCCGAGTCTGCTGACGCGTCAGCGGATTCCCTATGTTGGAGGTAACAGCATGCGCTCACTTTGATACGAAGACGCCAAGGCCATTCCTAAACGTCCGAATCACGAAGGCCTCTTCCCTCACGCAGCCCTTCTCCCTCTCGTTGCGGCCCTTCAGCGCCAGCCCAACATAGAATTCCACGCTTGCGCGACCTGCCATCTGGGCCATCCGATGCCGACGGTTAACGACATCAAGAACTCGCTCGACGTGTGATTTCGAGTGCAGTGTTGCATGTAGAGGTGTATACCCGATGGCCGCCGCGAGCTGCCGATGCGCGAGGACGTCTGATATGTTTATATGAGTTACAGCTTGAAAAATAAGAGGGGGAGGGAGAAAGGCGTACCAGCATAACGTCTGATTGGGCTGGTGAAATGGGTGTATATGGGGCTGGCGAGGCCATAGTGTCCGAATGTGTCTCTCCCGACACTACCTGAGCAGAAGTACTCGGCAGACAGCATGCACCGGGTGCCCATGATTCGAACAAGCGTGTTGAAAGCAGGCTCATTGGGATCCTAAAATACATGTCAGCTCAATAGGGATTTTTAAGTAAACGCGATAATTACAATGCATTTGTCCAACGAAGCGGCCAATGCTCCGGAACTTGACACATCTAGCGCTAAGCCCTTGCGCTTCATCAAAACATCCTGGAGTTTCTCAAAGTTTGTACGAGGCGGCGGCAGATGACGCCTAGACCCAAAGTCGTCAATTCGGTATCCTTGAAAATGCGTGAAGGAGAAGTACCTCAATACCGCGGTCTGTGGGAACGTCTCTTGGATTTTTCTTGCGACACTGATGTTGGCTAACAACATGAACTCCTCTACGAGACTATTTGTTTCCCTCATCTCCTTTTGTTCCACGTCAATAGGATCGGAGGATTCAGCGCTGTCAAGGTGGATCTTGACTTCTGGAGATGCAAGGTTGAGTGCACCAGCAGCCATACGCCCCGCCTTGAGCTTTTGAGCTAGAGTATTGAGCAACCGGATTCCAGCAGTGAGCTCGTCTTGCAGGTTCCTAAGGTGTCAGTTAAGAAATGGCCAAGAGAGGGGCAATAACTGGACACACGGATCGTCTTTACGAATTTGCGCCTCCTCGTATGTAAACGCAGCTTTGGAAGCTATCACTGATTTTGTAAAGCGCACATTAACAATCTCTGCTTCAGGTGTCATTTCCTATGGATATTCCTGGTTAACGAAGAGACACTAATCTAGAGCACATTCGTCTCACCCATATTGTTGAGAACGCCAGCCGCTCCACATATGGCCGCAAAGAGCACAAATTGGTCCCCAGGAGACTTGGCAACATGTCTATGCGCTTATCTACCAAATAGACTGTAGTACCCCGCGAAGCCGCCTCGCTGTCCATAGGATTGTCGGGGAGCACGAAATGTGACACATCCGCGATGTCTACGACCGACGAGCTGTAAACGGACAGACATGGGGTTCTAAACAACTTGGAACTTACGGACACCTGCTTCAATATTACCGTTAGGCAGAGGACGAGCATGGAGAGCATCATCGATGTCTTGGCAATCTAGAAGAGGATAAACGATCAGCTCAGTATCGCACTACACAAAGCAACTCACTTGGGGGGTCGATACTGCAGATAATAAGATCCCGTAAATCGACGCGATCACGCCACTCTGGGGAGGTATCACTTTTTGGAGGAACCACCCAGGTGTCGCCCTGCGGCGGCAAGCAGTCCAAGATCGCCTTCCCAAACGGCCTATATGGAACTTCGAACTCGAGCAACAAGCTTTCCTGCTCCGCCTCCTTACTCTCTACCTTTCCTAGCGCGCGAACAAAGTGCCCTTCCGGATATCTCGAAGTGACGTCCCACCTGTCGATTGTGACTAGGATCTTCTGGCCAATAAGAGTGGGTGCCTGTCTTGTGCGTAGGCGGATGCGCGGGAGGAGCCTCGATACAGGTGTTGCAAACACGGTTTGCTGCGAGAGTGAAGTTGCGTTTGAAGAAGTAAGCGATGTGCTGTCGATGTGGCATACATATCTGGGGGACCGGGTATGTTGAGTCTGTATGAATGAAGATAAAGCCAAGAGGGCTTACGCGCGCCAGTTACGTTTGATAACGCCAACTATCCGCCCCGTGGGTTGTTTCTCGGACGTGCGCTTGACCTCCTCAGAAAGTAGAACTTGTTTTTCACGTCGGGTGACCTGGTCCTCCTCGTCGTCGCCCTCGTCCCCAGAATCTTCCACATCGTCATTTTTGAGTGTTGCTGATGGAAGGATTGTGAACACCTGTGCATGTGCATGAAAGTGAATGTCCACGTACAATCTTGATCAACAACTTCGTCCGCAGGAGCTTTCCACTCCTTCTCATCAAAAACTTCCACTACTACAACGTCACCATGAACAGCGCGGTTCATATTTTCGCGTCCAATAAGGAGTATAGGCTTAGAGAGAGCTGGAACTGAAACGCTGCCCTTGAAGAATCAAGATGAATGTTAATAGGAGAAAATTAACCTGGTGCGCAATGTACTCACCTCCAAGTAGTTGTACTGGTTTGCGTTAAAGTGCCCTTGGTGTAATTCTCCTGTTTTGACACCGGCAAGGAGAGTAGAAGTCGGGATATACTAAGGGACGATTACTTTTGCAGCAGGAGTCAAGTGCTAGAAGCACGTACATCTGGATAAAACGCTTGACGGCCCGCAGCAGCCTTGGTCGGCTCGATCTCGTTTGAGCCCTCGGCCGCAAGTAGGTCGAGTAACTGCGTTGGTTCTTTCATCCCCTCGACATACTTGCGGACTAAGAGTAATAGATAGGAACATTAGAAACACTTTCAGGAGCAACTAAATACGCACCAGAGATGCACGAAATACCCGCCTTTTCTGCTTTCTGGCGGTTGGCAACGTCCTCTGTCATGAGCACAACGGTAGGTAGCTTCGGAGGCGCTTGACCGCGTATTGGTGGACGTGTAACACGAATATGATCATTGTACCATGCCGCCGCTTTTCGGATACCTATGTAAACCATTCAGTGTCAAATTTTTCCCTCAGTAGAAGAAACACACCTCGATCGTTTCGGTCATTCGGCGTTTCTCCCTCTTCGCGTATAATAGCGGTTTCTCTGTGAACCCAGACATTAGTTCATTGCTCCAGCTGGTCAGATAAGAAACGTACGAGCGATATTCGTTGTAGAACACCCATATCCGTTTTTCGTCCATTTTGATCAGCGCGTTTAGGCGGTTGTATAGCGGGAGCGAGCGATGTCGGACTTCCTCGATGACGGTTTGCAAAAGGATTATCGGAGGCGAGAACAGGTTTGATTCTACAAGGTCCATCTGTTCATGGGTCAGTATAGAAAGCACTAGAATGTTACTCAAACGCGCCTGAGATAAGAAGACATTTGTATCTGGAAGAATGAAGTGTCCTTGGGGAAATAATTGGTGGTTTGGGGCCCCAGAAGTAGGTAAAACGTCCTCCCCGACTGTGCACGCGTTACATCCTTGAATTCCACACCCTACGTCATCCCTAAGGTACCTTTCTCGTAGAACTGGATATTTTCAACTACCTGCCTCCGATACAGAAAAAATTCGCACCTTTGATAACCTTTCCGCGCGCCGTCTTCTTGAAAAACTTGCGTTGGGTGATTACAGCCTCTGTACGTGGCCGCTTGCGAATTGTAATCTCAACCATATTGATTGAAAATCAATATATGGGATCGAATACGAAAACCGGATGGTATCCTAGAAGGCCGATTTGGAGTGGAAGATGGTTCGAGCCTCAGGAATCAAGTCTCCGTAATTCAGATCGCAGTCAAACCCTGTCGATCACGTGCAGACTAAGTCCCGGCCCGGTCCGGGTGAGCAACATTATCATATCAATTTTCCTTTACAGCGCTTTTCATATATTTACGGAAAGCCGGAAAGAAAAAAAAGTTGTGTGGCGATGTTAGGAATCGAAGTTGGGACCAGCCGCGCATCGGCAGCTCTCAGTTGCTTCTATGCCGCTTTGTTATGCTGCGTTGACATCGCGGTCTCAATTCCAGTCCTCTTTTACAATAAGATCTTCTCTTTTAAAGACATATGCGGGATCCTAGGCATCTGTAAATCACTCAAGAGTAGGATGTACATACTATATTGCAGGTGGCACCTGCATGCGATAAATGAAAGTACTTACTACTGAGTGGCCAGTGGCCTAGCTTCAGCCTTCGTAATTGTCCATTTTTTGTTTCCAGTAGAGTGTTCAAAAATGTATTTTATTTGGCTTCAGTCTCCTCAAACTTGAAAGTCAATTCCTTTGTCTGTGCTTTCTTCGAAGACACCTTCTTGTTCTGGGCAGTAGCGAGTACATCCTCGAAGAAACAGACATTTGAATTTGTCGTCGCATCGAAGCTAAGTAGCAGATACATTGCCTTTATCTGTGGGAGCAGGTGCCGCTGGTGCAGACATGGTACCAAAGATATGTGAAACGAGTACTTAAGAGCTGCCGATGCGCGGCTTGTCCCAACTTCGATGCCTAACATCGCCACACAACTTTTTTTTCTTTCCAACTTTCCATATATATATGAAAAGCGCTATAAAGTTGATACATCTTTTCTCCAATCAAATAAAAACTGAATTCTACACTAAAATTAAGCAACTATGTCGAACACAGGGTATGCATCACACACAAATTGAGTAGGTGGCGATTTCAAACTTGGAGCCCCACGCGCATATTATGTGATTTTTATAGAAATCACCTTATACATTACCAAAGCTTCTTTTGAAGATAGAATGAAGGCAGGAAAAGCTGGGGAAAATGCTTGAAGTTCAGCAACACAAGGTTAGCGCGCGGAAAGAACAGGTGAAGGCGATAGAACCATATAATTTCATTTGGTTGCATCGCCGACCTTTGGGCGGATTCATCCATTCAATTGGACATTCCAACTGAGTGACAGACTTGATCGTAATACGCCATATCCTTGATGATCATAAATCATTTGCCGACTTCCACAGATTCTGCATAACCATTTTAGCTGAAGGTCGTTCCACGTGTTGAGTGAGATCTAGCACATACTAAGTTTCTCGGGGGGCCTATAGACTGAAGTAGGCGACACCTTGACATACATAATGGTGTTATGTCCATCTGGCTCGTCTCGAGCAAGCCGCCCTAGATGATGCGATATGACTGAGGGCCGCACGTTTACCTCATTCTGAAATTTCAACGAAGATCTACCATAAGAGAAAAAGTGAGATGTCATCATTAGTACACCACGAAATCAGGCCTACCACTATAGCTCCCATTCCTCTTGTCTAGCAAACCGACGGCAGCTTGAACGCTGTTCAAGACAATAATAGAGAGCCCAAGAACGTGGAGATGCATCTCATCCCCTGGTCTTCAATCCTCAGTCGATGAATATGTCAATATGAGAATCAACATACCATACACCGTTCCGCACTCGCGGAACACATTCTCCCGGTCTTCGCTGCTCATCTTTCGCAAATGGCCAAAGATAGGTTCCGATGGGGGCCCCGGATGCAAGGGCGGCTGCTTCCTGCTTCTTCCCCTGGCCCACCAGAGCAGAAAATAGGCTGTAACATGAAGCGAACGAAATACATTGTACGCGTGTGAAGTTGAGGGATTGGTGTAACACGGTGTTGCAGATAAGGATACTTTCCGACACGGTCTAAATAGTATCAGACGGACGAAATTTATCGGGGCGTATCGGTAAAAGGTCTGGCTGGGCATGTCCCTAAGCTGCCGTCACAGAGGCCTGAGTATCATAGATGGCGCAAGTTCTCTAATCGACTGATTTAAGCGGGCCTGGTTGCGCCTGCGCGGGCTAGGGACAAAGATATGGATGATTCCAGATAAACCTTCACCTGCACCATCTCGGAGAAGTACTGTAGGGGGCCAATAACCCATAGATAAGCTGATAAAAACGGAGTGCACAGATGCTTCAATTCTAGTAGTCTAGGTGGCCAGTCGATCCAAGGTCTGGCGAGATTTAAGGCGCAGTGTGCAAGAGAGATAGATTCAAACCAGTAAATCATGCTAGTAGAGGCGAATTAGAAAGAACAGCCTCCAATAATGCTCACTTAGCAATAGGTTTCATTATGTCCTTGGTTCTTGCTTTCACGTTCATGAAGTTTGGCTCCGTGCAGTGTGGCCGACGTCAGTTGAACATCATGGCACTGAGAGAACGGGAACTTGGGTTGAAGGTCGGCTACCGGTTATGCGTCCGGCCTCGAGGAGCCAACGTTGGATCAGTGAAGTGAAGGTAAGTACACAGTGCCATAGACCAACACACGGCAAGCCTAAATGCCTAGTGCATAGCTTAGACTCGATCCCTGACAGAGAGCATACCGAGAGTCCGAGACTACATGGAGCATCTATATACGGGTAGCTTTGAGTGAGTGGGTGACTTCCCGCTGGAGTCTGACAACGATTTAGAAACAAGCGATGGTAGAATTTGATGAGATCCCATCATCGAGATCGGATTTAGAGACGATTTCTGGTTTACAGAGGGGTCGGGAGGCCTCTGCAGACTGAATTCAGGTGAAAAAGCCCGGACTTTTGACCTAATGCAGCCTCGCCATCACGGTTGATGGCAAATTCTACAAATTATAATTTCTAGATCGTTGTCAGACTCCAGCGGGAAGTCACCCAGTGATCCGAATATCGTCGACTCGATGAGACTCGATGGCGATGGCAAAACGGTGTGCGACGGTTGCGCGAGTTTTCGCACTTGGCTAGGATTAACGTATATTCAGTTGCCACCCCACAAGCGCTTTTCGGACTCTATTTCACAGGGAAATCTCTCTAAATTTGATCTTAGATGAGCTGGCTGCGTGGCAAACGCGTGGATCTAATCTAATCTGGCCTCGTCAGCCCGGAGATATCATTCAAGCTGTGCCCTCGACCCTCCTCGACCACAGGCTTCGAGACAAATTTCACCGGAATGCAGATCTCCGAAGCCTCGGGTATGCTCATCGGGGTCCGGCGCTACAAAAAACGCTTCTTTATTCAGCAGCTGGAGCGCACTTAAATTGAGAGCGTTGGGGCCCAGCCCAACGTTCCCTTCTGCGCCAGCCTTTTCTCGATCCCTTTTCATAGCTCTTCTATGGCCGGCACGCTAGATACCACCATCGGGGCAGCCTTCTTGGGCACGGTGTTCGCTGCTATGTACGCCTTCATAGTCGCTTCATCTGTGCGGCACAACTTATACTTTGAGAAGGCTCTATGGAGTGACCAACATTCAGGTCTATATCTATTTCCAGAATTATAGGAATGACTGGCTTTTTCAAAAGTTTTCTGTGCGCGATTACTCAAGTCTTTCTTTACCACTACGCTGACGACCCCGATATTTCAAATAGGTTGCTCTCATTTGGTGCGCTTTCTTTAGCTCACTGATCTTTAGAATCCTCACACTCGATTAGGTTTTTGGACTCTATACACTTAGCTTTGACTGTGGCTGCGGTCTACCATTACTTAATTGATTCTTTTGGGTCTTACAAGGCCCTATTACTGGTCGTGTGGTGCGTCGCCTGATTCTTTCGACAATACGGAGATTCTGAACTACTCTCAGGTCATTCAAGGTAAGATATATGGACGCGTATTTTCGGACCCCTTTCCTCATCCTTCCATCCAAAATCGAATTAGCTTCAAATCGCTGTCAACGTACGTCTGGTTGGCCAGGAGAGCTATGGTTACTTTGATATGACGAATATACTGAACAGGTTATTATTGTCTGTTTAGTACAGACTCTCTACGCCATCCGGGTTTGGAAACGTACGTCTGACCGCCAGTGCATCCCCAGCAAGTTTTCAGTTCACTTTTTATCTTCAGTCGGTCGTCACTATCAGCGCGTCTGGCCCATTATCGTGGTGCGTGACGAAAACTCCGTCATCACCGGCTTTCACATGATTCTTATCAACTTGGTTCTGAATCTAGGCTTTAGTTGTGGCTAGCGGATATGGCGAGAGACTTCGCTTTATCTGAGACTCTTTCTAATCTAGTTTTAATTTTCTCATCAGTTATTGGGATCAGTGAGTCAACAGCGATGAATGGCTATTCTGAAGTATACTCATACTACCTTTCCCCCCTAGTCCTTGCATTCAAAACGTGAGTGCAAAATCGAGCCGGCGGTTTTTTTGTAGCACCTGCGTCTGACATAAATTTCAGTTATCGCATCAAAGCTTTTGCTGAGTTGGGAAAGATGGCGGTGCGTTTTTTCTTTTAATCTCCATATATGCGTTGCGAGCCTAACCGAAATATCGCTTCTTCAGTGGGTTGTATACGCTTCTTTCGCTTGGTCGACGGCGATCGATGTCATTATTGCCACCGCGATGTGCTTCTACCTCATCCGGAGCAAATCAGGATTCTCTGGGTACGACCGAATCCCTCCCTCAGTGACGCTCTCGATTTCCCGTCTAATCTTATACGATATAGGACAAACAGCAAGATCATGATGGTTGTTCGCATGACGTTGATTTCAGGTTTCCTAACTAGGTTGGTTGTCTTGTGTTCCGTTATTTTACATTTGTAACATGACTTTGCCTGCAGCGCCTGCTCCCTTGCAGCACTAATCACTGTACGCTTATGTCTCACCACACAAATTTCCTGTCCTCATTTTGCTCATTAGTACGCAACAATGTCACACAACTTGGTGTTCCTCGGCATCGAGTTTCTGCTCACTAAGCGTGCGCCCATTTCTTCTTATACTAACGCTATGTAGCTGATCGCATTTCAGTATACATCAACAGTTTCCTTGCCATGTAAGAGGGCCAGCCCATTTTTTCTATGGTTTATATTTACTAAATATTCATTTAGGTTAAACGCGCGTCAGAGTGTACGCGACAGAGATACTGCCTCTGGGAACACCCTCAGCATCAGCAAAATAATGAACATCCGAACCACTACATCATCGCATGTCGTCACCAGTGGCGGCGATGAGCCGTTCGAATCGGAGAACAAAGTGCTTACTTGTTTTTTCCTCTTCCTGAACCCTCGGCTGAATTTGAATTGTAGAACGTCATGCACTTGTCGCCATTGGGACATGACAGGGATGACTTCGATTCCGGTGTCGGTGTCGAAAAACTTTCAACCAACATGAGCAACGTATGTTTTTTTTATACGAGATACCAGTGATACGAACACTCCGCTGATCGCCGAGCAGTACCCTATAGGTGAAAACCCATTGAACGTTTCTAAGAGGGGGGATATCGGAGCTCATGCAGTTTAGGACATGTGTACATCTTAAGCTATAAGCTACTAGTCACTCATTTATTATTACAAGAATGGACCATTGATAAGGGACAAAAATAGATGAACAGGTATCCGCTGTTACACTCGAACGTGAGTGAATCATAACGGGTGCAAGCAGGCCGTGGCAGTTTCAGGCTTACATCTGTCAGCTGTAACATTGTAACGTTGATGCTGACGCAAAGCTGATGCGATTCGCGCGATGAATCCCGGGATCGCCTAAATTTCATTGGCCATATGAATAAAATCCAGCGTAAACCTTTCCGTTGACCCCTCAAGCTCAAGCTCAAGGCCTCACCCTCCTACATCTCGAAATGAGTTTGAATGCTCTTGAGGCACTCCAAAAGTCTGGCGTTGTTATCGCATCGGATACCGGAGAGTACCTAAGTGAGTCGTCGTCATGTTTTTTACATCTGTTCCTTACGATCAAATGAAACTTCAGAAATCGGCGAGTTCTTCCCTCAAGACGCGACGACAAACCCGTCCCTCGTTTTCGCAGCCGTCTCGAAGCCAGAATATGCGCATCTAGTGGAGGATGCTGTGGAATATGCCATTTCAAGGCGCTCAACTATAGAAGGGCAGACTGAACTTGCTTGCGATCGCCTGGTATGTCTGCCCGCCCCCTTTTTCTGAAAAATTCTTTTTAAATCCTCCTACCGTTACGGCTGCCTCTGACGGTTTAGCTCGTGCAAGTCGGCATCCAGATCCTTAAAATTATACCCGGCAGGGTCTCGGTATCAGTTGATCCTCGCCTCGCAGATAACTACGACGCCATCGTTGCAAAGGTCGGTCACGCCCGTAGTGTCCATGTTGTGAGGCTCATGATCCTTACAGGGCAGGAACCTCATATCCATCTTCGAGGAGCAGGGTTACCCACGTAATCGTGTACTCATTAAGATACCCGCCACCTACGCTGGCATTCTCGCCGCTCGTACCCTCGAGACATCGGAAAAACCAATCCACACCAATGCAACGTTGATATTCGGCCTTGTGCAGGCCCTGGCATGTGCGCAGGCAGGAATTGCGGTGCTGTCGCCGTTCATTGGCCGCGTGAAAGACTGGTGGGCCGCCCGCGAAGCGAAGCGAGACAACGGGGACGGAGCCGCACAGGCACAGCCAGAGCAAAGCCTTTCCCACCACCCTGGGATACGCCTCGTTCGTGATATCCGTGCAGCGTACGCATCATACGGCCACACAACGACTATAATGGCTGCGGGCTTCAGGACTGTGGAAGAAATCGTGGAGTTGGGGAAGAATGGTTCTCGCGGAGGGCCAGATCTTGTCACGCTGCCGCCGGAATTGCTCGATGGGCTCAGGAGGAGACCAGGAACAATCAACCTAAACCCCTCGGTTCCTAACGACGCAGCCGCAGTTGAACCTCGATACATTGGGTTTGACGAGGAGACGAGTGCAGTTGCAAAGGCAAACTTCCTAGAGGACCTTGAGAAGGAGCGAATAGCGGTCGATAAAGTACCGGAGGGTTTGGCGAAGTTTTCCGTGGATGCGAAAGCTCTTGAGGATCTCCTACGCGGGAAGATCAAAAGCAGTGCGGAGGCTTCAGCAAGGCTGTGAGAGTCGAGCTCCATGTTACCGCTGAATGCTTCATATATTGATTTTAGATTATTCTGTCACTATTTTCGTTATAACTCACGCTGTAAAATTTGCGATCCAAGTCTAGGATTCGCTCTTGAACTGAAGCGTGATTTTCCAGAATACGGTAGCGGCTACGCGAGATCTATCTAGAGTCAAGCGCACCATCAGGCTGTGGGTTCGGCGCTCAGCGTCTAACGGTGATGTTAAAGAGATTGGCAAAATTTGAGAAGCATTCTTCAGAGAAAGGAACGTTAGAGCTATACCGAATACGAGGTCATGCTTGCAACTCCGCCATGACCGCAGTGATGACACCGTCGCCAAACTTTCTCGTGCTGCTTGTTCCATGTACGCCTCAACCAGCTTGGCCTTATCTTCAGCGACTACTTGAATCTGCATATTGTATTGATAGATATTCCTGAGGATGAAATTCCCACCCCGTTTCGGTAACCCCCTTAGCGAAGGGGAGTCAGGACCTCCGACTCAGTTGATTCGATAACGATCACCTCCTCCAACCACATACTTACGAGTGCCACATTCGACCTCGAAGCGAACGAGCACCATGTCTCATCACTTGGTGATTTTACGATGGATGTCTTTGAAAATTGACTTTGTCTCTGGACGGAAATTATCAGAGGGAAGCTCTCCAGGCGCTCGACTAACTATTCAATCGATGGTCTTCGCGTAGCGGTGAGAAAGTGAGTAATTACTTGAAGTAACGGTTTTGATGAGTGCCACCTCTGTAGGAGTCTATACTCTTACTCTTATGCTGAATTGTCTGATATATGCTTTGGACAAACAAGGTGTTGACCCGGCGTGATGGTCCGTTAATGTTGAGTCTTTTTGGTTTCACGCACTAACCTCGAATCAAGGCCGTCCTTGAAGCTTGATCTTTCAGCCTCAAAATCTGCATATTCTATTCTTGAACAGTATGCTTAGGCCTTCATTTTGAGGTGCGGCAAGGGCAGACCGTCATAAACCATCATAAAATGCCAAGATCCTTATCAGCAAACCCTCTCACTTTCTCATTCTGGTGCCTTCATTTGATACCTACTCCGAGCCTCACTTATGGATTTGTGGCCTACTGGGATCATCTATCCGCTATAATCGAACAGCGCCCTTTTTGTCAATACTCTGGCGGAAACTCTATCGCTTCTCTCTCATTCTGGAGGTACGCCCATCCATGTATATCCTGTAATTGCTGTGGGCCCGAGGTAAGTAAACATTATTAAAGTCTTGGCAGGAGACGAGGTAGACTCAAATTCCTGTATTCGTCGATAATTAAGGGCATCGGGTTAGACATGCCGTGAAATCTGTCCAAATTGGAGATGCTGGCTTTCCTCCACGTACCCTTTCAGGTAGACTGGACAAGTATAAAGCGCCAATGTAATATCTAACATAATCCAAACCCTCATACTTGGTACTCGCTCGAACGACGACCTTTGAAGCATGTATTACGCTCTTATTACCCTTAGCTTCACTTTGCTTTCCACTTTTGTTTGCGCCACTCCTCTGGAAGTACGCCAGGCGAATTGTCACCCTAACTTTCAGGGAGTTGGAACATCCGTCGTGTGGGACCAAAGCCCATACGGTCTACGTGAATGGGTCCCTGGCGCAGTTGGCGCTAATATTACCACTGCCATCGACGATTACAACCAGGCAGCTGAATTCCGCTTCGAAGAAACTGGTTCATATCCGAGCACTTATGTCGGCAAGTGAGCCTCTTCTCTCTACACCTGATTTGGAGAACGAAATACTTATTAATCACCTTTTCTCAAAACTAGGCAACTCGGCGTCCCTGCCAATAATGTGGTCATCACGGCAGGAACTAACAACAAGTATGTAGGCCTCGGATATCTCAGCTCAAGTGACCCGTACGTTTAAGATCAAATTGAATCTATTCCAATCCCCACTGAATTTCATTTTTACAAAGAAATCAGACGTGGGATATCTCCTGCGACGCATGTGGCACGAACGCGTTGTCTGTCCATGGAATGTTTGCGAGCGGATGTACCATCAAATCAGTCAACCTCGGTCTTTGCGTCCAGGTTGACACCGTCGTGACACACGCTCATTCTGCCCCTTCATTCCTTCTGCAACTTGCGACCTGCAGCGGCACCCCTACCCAGAAATTCCAATTTTGGTTGGTTTGATACTCGCACACTTTTTGTGGCTACTAGGACACTTCACTTTTGATAAATTGGACTCAATTATTAGTTATTTTGTCATCGAATTCAGACTGGAATACCGTATAATATCAATGCCTTGCTCCTCGCTGCCTAGGGAAACTTTAGAAGGCGGATGAGTGAAAGAGAAATACAAATAAGATGAACTTTTGTATAACAGACGGATTACCACTAGAGCATTTGGAGGACCTCTCTTGAAATTCAGTTGAATCTATTAAATGTATGAGCGTGGGCGTATAGTCCGGCGCCCACGAGTAGAACACGGGCTTCCTGAAAACTTCTTAAAAACACAGTAAAAAAAATTAAACGTTTTTTTTGCGGGCGTCACCATCGCTATGTACCCCAGTACAATACACTCCTCCTGCGCCTCCTCCATCGATAATCATCTGATATGCAATGATGTTGTGGCTTAACATTTGTTGGATTCAAATTATTTGAGTTTGTCTCATGTCATTCACATTGCTCAGACCTTCAACGCGAATATCTTGACTTCTACAGCATATCTTCCTTCGCTTGAAAAGTTTTTCATCATTGATTACAAACTCGAATTTACTTGACAATTTTTCAAAATTGAACTACTAGCCTCCGCGCCCGTTTCAAACACTCACTAATCATCACTTCCGGTCGGCAGAGAAACACCAGGCTCTCGCTCTTTGGATTTGGGGACTACTTTCAGATGTATCCCATGGATTTGTGGCGCAGCATCATTGATCACGTTAATTTGCATAGCCTTGGCAGACCAATTTCCACGTTTGTACGTCACCGCGATGAGAGAGGCGGCGAGTGTCGTCCGCTCTAGATCATTATCATTTATCCAGCTTTCATTCTGGGAATGCTCAGAGACGCCCACGGACATCTAGACCATGATCTCTGCTTTTGGTGCGTGCCAAGAAGTTACCATGAAATAATGGAAATGAAATTTTTGCAGTCTCAAGAGCCTATCTTTCTTTTTTTAACAGATCCTTTCTGTGTCGACATTCTGGAAGACCTGCATTCTCCTCACTTGTACCGCATCTACCCCATGCGCCACAAGTTCGAGTGTTGCTTTAACATTGCCTGATTAGATGGCGCGCGGTACCTATTTGTTTTTGGATTGCTCGATGTCGATTTCCTGGGCCTTGATGCGAATCTTCAGCTCCCCGGGCAGCTTACCCCGCAGCTTCATCGGGATACACGAATTAGTTTGGGATTGATATTGTTGTTCGAGTGTCTCTATCTGGATTGTCAGGGTATAAAAGGCTGAGGACTTCTTTGAAGTGTTCACAAGTTCTACCTCAGTCACACGAGCTATGTATCGCACCACTATATTCGCTACTCTTTCTGCCATTTACACATTCGTCGGCGCTTCTCCTTTGGAGGCACGTCAGGCAAATTGTCACCCCAACTTCGAGGGCGTCGGTGTCTCTGTGCTTTGGGACCAGGATCCTTTTTCTGTCCGTGAATGGGTCCCTGGTGCTGTTGGCACAAATATCACGACTGTCATCGACGACTACAACCAAGCCGCAGAATTCCGTTTTGAGCAAACGGGATCAACCCCCGTCAGCTATCTGGGGAAGTGAGTTTTTTTTTTTTTTTTTTTTTTTTTTTTTTTTTTTTTTTTTTTTTTTTTTTTTTTTTTTTGTCGGTTTTTTGCGTCCTTCTGTTGGCTTGTTCTATAGCATTTTGGTGATCTGTCT
>JABCKI010000070.1:0-44662 GCA_018282025.1 Sphagnurus paluster | reverse complement strand
ATTTTGAGTGCTACAGACGTGAAATATGGCCCAGAGGACGGAATGATGGTAAGACCCTTAAACTGGACGGAATGACCGTAGGGGATAGTACTAATACACCACCGATGCTCGACATGATTACATTTATTCCCCAACACCCACCCATACCATTCTTCTCAAGGGCTTCAGCTCACTCCTTGGTTATTCAAATGCGTCTAATGCCATCTGTAGAACACACATCATCTTTCCTGTATTTTTACGCTATTCTTGGCCTTACAACAACTCGTTGGATTATCAGAGTTTTATTTTTGACTCTGGACTTTCTCCTCAGTCCTCGACACTTGCCTCCCAAATGAAAAGGCGACTTCATGCTTGAGACAAACAGCACGAATAATAAATATTTGCCTGAGTCTAATTTGAAGTGCTCGTTGACTCGATCGAGGACGCGACAACCCTGGAGACGACGCGCCCCTCACGTGCCCTGATCGATTCCGAGTCTTCGAGTGTTGACCGGAACATCTTAGCTTGACTTGAACAATGAGCTCCCTCTGAATACCTTTTATCCTTTTAATCCCTCTAATATGCCTCCCGGCACCCCCTTTAACTCTTTTGCGCTGCCTTATCGCATCCGGGTCGATAATTTTGCTTCGAACACGGAGAACCATACCCCAGCGCTTCATCTACTCACGCATACCCATTCAGACCATATCGTTGGCTTATCTGCGCAATCTTTCGGACAGAAAGTCGTGTGCTCCCAGGATGCGAAGGAAATGCTGCTACGGCATGAAGCTTGTGCCGAACGAGAGCTTCACAATCTAGAATTGAGGCCACAAAAGACGAGGACGTATGCCCATTTGAAGGTAGATCCAATTCGAGGTTTAGATGGGATATTAAATGGAAGTCGGGATCTATTGGTACGTTTGCGATATTGTGTTTTAATTGTTGGTTTAACGTTGACTATATAGGAAACAGTGCCGCTTCATACTCCAAAAAAGTACGAGCTATCGAATGGCGAATTCGTGACTATCACCTTACTCGACGCTAATCATTGTCCAGGCGCGGTCATGTAATTATCAACACTATCAAGTAATGTAAATGACTGACTTTTCGACGCAGGTTTCTGATCGAGGGGTCCCAAGGCACAATTATTCACACAGGGGACTTCCGCGCTGAGCCTTGGTTCTTGGAATCTATGTCCAGGAATCCTTTTCTGCAACCCTATCTCGCCCCTCACTCAAGTATCACCAAACCTCTTGAGGCAATTTACCTGGACACGGCGAGTGTGCTCTCGACGCTGTGCGTGCCGTCAAAGGTGCGCCTATCCTCGGCCACAATGGCATATATTCCAACCCTAGTCTCAGGAAAAAGCAACATCTGGTCTCGTTGAGCTTATGAGGCTGATCCCAGAATCGGCATACTTTTTCATCAACTCGTGGACGTGGGGCTACGAAGACGTCCTCAAGGCTATATCTCGTGAATTCGGTTCTCTGGTGCGTCTCTCACTATTAAAAAGACGAGATTTTAATCATGGGGTATTACAGATTCACGTCGACAGATACAAGTATTCTGTGTACCAACACAACTCAGATCCTTTCCTCCGTGCGATCACAACACAGGATCCGTCCTCGACACGGTTCCACGCTTGCGAGCGTTTTAGTCGCTGCGAACATGTGGCTGTGGATGATGAACCAGGCGAGTCACAGTACAACTCGACGAGCCGCCTAGGGAAGAGGGTGGTATACATCAACCCCGTCAACATGGGCAGTCAGAGTTGGGAATTATACATCAAGGACACAAAAGTCCGGTTATCTCGTGGGGAGGAAGTGAACAATCTAGTGAGTAGCTTTGTGGCTGTAAACATCACCCGAAGGTCATCCTTGTTCTCTAGTTGGTTCCACTCTCCCGGCACTCCCCGCTGAACGAGCTCCGCCAGTTCGTCGCGCTCTTCCAGCCTCGCCGTATCATTCCGAACACACTGGACCCCCGGCTACTTGGATTTGACTGGCTAGCGATCGAGCGCATGTTCGCCGACTGTCTGCATCCCGATCCCGCTGGTGGTACAGCCGGCATCCCACCCGCAGAATTGGATATCACTTGTGCGGTCAAGCAAGACCTGACCAGTGAGGACGTTGCGTTTAAAAACCTTGTTGGGGAGGGTGCAGCAGATGTTGCTAAACGTTGGGCGGAGAACTCACACCTGAAGAAGAAGCTGGAGATCTTGAGTGCGTACTTGGACCCTGTAGAGGCGGAACGAGCGGCGCAAGTGTTTGGGCTCCCCAGGCACTCCGCGGAGGTTGCAGCAGACAATAGCACTGTGTTGTCGCCCCACAAGTCTAAGGGCAAGGGAAAGCAAAGAGCTGTTGACAGTGAAGACGAGACGGATAACGGGTGGAGTGACGATGAGCGTGGTAAGACGGCACATCGGCTGTTTGCGGGGCTTGCTGGGATCGAGGGAGCCAAGCAGCATGAGTGGTGGGTTTCATCATCGCCCGCTCCTTCACATGCAGACGAGCTACCGGTCCTGTCTCAAATCGGGAAAAAGAAGCCATCCAGCCTCGCCGGGCCTTCTGTTCCCTGGATATCAAGACTGACACCGGTGTCGTCGCCTGTGCGAGCCAAGCGAGGAAATACTCGGCCTCTTCCCGCACCCCGCAATTTTACTCCCACAAAACGTCGTACCAGAGCATTGGACAAGTCACCACCTCAGACCCCGAGGCCGCATCCGCATGGGACGACTTCGAAAGTGAGAGTTTATGAAACCAAGGGCCATAGCCTCGCGTCCCCAATCTGCCTCTCGTCTTCACCCGCCGCTATGCCAGAGTTTCTGGTACGAGTGGCAGCACGATCGAAAAGTCATGCGACACCAAGTTCAGCATTGACGCCCCCCCGTAGTCGGCCCGTTCAGTTGAAGCCACCTATCCCACAGGAAACAATCCCGCCTATTAGCACACTTCCCCCTTCTTCCCCTCCTTCATACGCTCCGTCCTCGCCGCTACTCGACGTAAATAACCGGAAGCTACTCAATGCATCCCCCACGAATGCCATTCAAAAAGGGCCAGCATATGAGCAGAGGAAAGGCGAAAATACAGCCACCTCTTGTGCCCACACAGGCACTACTCGAAGGGCAGCAGCGCTGGGGACTCCCAGCCCAAGCACGCCTTCGAAACGCCGCCGACTTACTTCCCCGAAGGCAGCAAATATACAAGCAGTGAACAACTCTGCGCGCCTTACGTTACGCGCATCGTCCCCCTCACCACGAACACCTAAGCGCAAGGGGGCATCCTCACAGCTGCAGTCACAGCCGCGTGCCCATCTCAATGTGCAGCGACTGAGCATCGCGGAGCGTCTTGCGCAGGCCCGCCCAGATCTTGTGGTGCCATCCTACTCGGCCAAGCGGAATCGGCTGCTGGCGCGATCATCCAGCAAAATTGAGTCTGTGGCCAAGAGTTCGGGCACGGCACCAAGTTCGAGCAGACTTATGGGGACTCCAATAGCGCTCCAGGCCGAGGCAACTCTTCTATCTTTTGAGACAGTTGATGATGATGATGGGGGCATGGACTGGAACCGGAGCAGGCGGCTTGCAGAGGCGCTCAGGGAGGATGTTCGCAATGGGAAGAGACCAATGTTACCGCCACTACTTTGCGCTGAGAGTCAGAGCCAAAGTCAGTCGCAAGATGTGTAATTTTCAAAATAAGCTGTATCGTTATAAGGAAATGTATTTGGATGGAAACATGGATTGCTACTTGTCATATCATCGAAGCTTGCTCTTTCCCAAGATAAGCTACCCGGAGCTGCCTGCTACCTAGCCCTTTCACTGTAACAATCTGAGGATCATTCGGAACAAGATCCAACGCGTTATCACTCCATGAGACCTCAGACCCTTCACCCTCGACGCTCAACCATAGCCCCTTCACAGGACGTCCTACCGAAAGCACAATACGCTCTCCTTCGACCTGCAGACTCAAACGAGGGTCCGGAACCGCAAGGTACCGATACGGTTGTGGCCAGTCAGCGACGCGTGCCAGGACCTTCCCATGTGCGTCCAACAAACGAGCGCTCGCCACAACAGAGTAAGACGGGGTCCAGACTGGGTCACCGGATGGTGGCTGCATGCCATCCTGGGGCGGGCCAGGACAGCGCAATGCGTATAGTTCCGTAGCTTGGTTCGAGAGCAATTCAACCACACGGGACTCGTGGTGCGTCCAAGAGGACTTGAGATCATAGAAAGCTAGTTCCAGAGTCACTGTTTGTGCGGTCAATGTCGAGTTTGTTCCCCAGATGGCGAGATTCGCGTCGTGCGATTGCATGGCTCCAAATTCATAGTACTATGGGATGGTGTCAGGAGTGTTGAGAAATGTGATGGTAGAGCGAATCCACCTGACGAGGCCGATCGTTCGCTCTGTTCTTGATGACCTGTTTCAAAATTTCGATGAAGTTCTTGGAGGAGGTGTGAACATTAACCTTCGTACCGTACGTGAAACATTAATCGTTAGAGGTGCAAGCTGGCGTGCAATAGCGAAATACGATGGTTTGGGTCGGAGCTAAGGATTGTTATAATTGGAATATAAAGACGGCCAAAGAAGGTACTACACACGAAATAGTCTGCGATAGCCCATGAAACGACTGGCCAACAGTCATTCAACTGCCAAACAAGGACGCCAGATGTCTGGAAATCTCATCAATATCCGACTTGAATATACACTAGAAACAAACGCACATATTCTTTACACTTCCCACCCCATGCACGTCTCCAAACCTGGTACGCATAGCCCAACGCTTCCGCCTGCATCAACTGGGTGTTAAAGACGTGCCTAACGACATACCACGATTAGCCACGAAACGGAAGCTGAAAAAAGCTTGAACAAACGTCTCAAGGTCGGCAGTAAGGCGGAAGTTCTCATTCATCAAAATGGCAAACCGGCGCTCGAAGCTCCCAGCCTTTGTATGTTGCGCCATCAGCTTTGATTGTGCATACCACTCCGCCTTGTCCGCGCCGTCCATCCAGTATGTAATCGTCCTCATGTCTGGCATGGCCGGGATACCAAATTCACTATTAGGCGCAAGTATGAGAACTCGATCTAGATAGGAGGTATAGAAGGAATACCTGACGAAACGACCACCGAGCTTGTCAAACTCCTGGTACGGGAGCTCTTTCCCACCCCAGACGTTCCATTGGTGTACATCACCGACGGTAGGATCTGCGGTGTCCCATCCTATCCCACCGTATGGTGAGCCGCGATGATAAGGGATCGGAGGGTCAGTCAGTGCTGCAACGACTTCTGGGAATACCTCCTCATATAGCTTTCTCGCAGGAAGCTCTTTGACATCTGCGCAAGCTACAATGAGCGGCCATCCCCAGTTCAAAATTAGAGCAACGAACCTCCCCACTGCAGGACCATTTGGTAGTCCTCATTGTTCCCACAAAGCAAAGCTAGGGCGGGATGGTGTCTCAGCCTTTTCACATTCTCCTCGGCCTCCTTCCTCACGCTGGCCACAAATTCATCGTGAGCAGGATAAACTTCGCATGCAAATTGAAAATCCTGCCACACAAGGATGCCTAATTCTAGATAGGGCCAGACACAGGATGAGTTTATGCTATTGATATGATAAATAGTCTTGACTAACCATCACAAATATCGTAGAAAATGTCAGGCTCATAGATGCCTCCGCCCCATACACGGACCATGTTCTGGTTACCATCGCGTAGGAGAGTAAGCCATGCGCGATACCGTTCCTCCGTCACGGTTGTCAGGAAATTATCTGCTGGGATCCAGTTCGAGCCTTTCGTACCCTCTCAGAGTAAGCCCTAATTCGCGCAATGAGAGCAACGCAGACACACCACCGATGAAGAGCCGCACGCCATTAACCTCAAACAGGAAGGTTGTCCCAGTCCCATACTGGTCTGCATCGGACAAGGTCTCCTGAATTAGCTGGACACTGCGGAATCCCGTGCGCTTGACCTGAGTGTCCACAACTTCCTCATTCTACCAGATTCGCGTCAGTGAGCCAAGTAGAAGCGGGTCGAAAGTTTACTTACAGGACCCAACAAGTATACTTCCACATCATACAAGGTCTGTTCTCCGTAGCCAACGGGCCACCACGGCTTCACGTCATCCAACCCAAGATCCCAGCTCACAGCGTCGTTTAGTGCGATTACATGCTTCTGTAGCAAAAGCCTCTGCTTCCTAATCTCCTTCCCCGCGGTGGCTTTCAGGACGATATCCAAACTGTGGACAGCATTGGGGTTTATGTTCCCATCTAGCGTGATGTCGACTTTCAGTACCGGAAACGGCTTGCCCGATACTTGGTCGAACGAAAGGTAGGCCCGAGGATGAACTTCATTTATCCGAACAGCAAACGTCTTGAGGGTAATGGCACGGTACGGGCCAACGGTCATTAGTTCCGGACCCTAGAGGGAAAGGGTCAGCTCCCAAGCAAGCCCTGCAAATGGTAGTAGAATACCCAATCCCATCTGCGCACACATCGTTCATTAGCGACCAACAGGGAAGTTCCACAGAGTAATCGAACTAACCGCCAATCGTATTGTGCTTTGCGCACATAGACCCGACTAGGATCACCCAAGTTGGTAGATCCGGCCCGTACCTTGCCGTACTTCGCCTCCTCAGCCTTTGCAAGAAGCTTTGCGGATTTGAAGTGCAGAAGCAACGTATTGGTCTCCTGAAGTAGAGGGTTCTGGCCCTCCGGCAGTGGGATGTTGTAAGCATACGTGCGGAACTGGTTGAATGTTGCCAATATCTGCGTGCCATTCTAAACCTGCAGTCAATCATCGTCCACGGACTACCGAAGCATGAATTGAATACGCACCAAATACACATCGCACACGGTATCGAGGCCCTCGAACTCCAAAATAGCATGTTCATGTTGAGGTATCTTCTCGAAATGGAAAGAACATCTGTATAACCACTCTACATCACCGATCCCTATGAAGAAAGGGATCATGATCCTTCTAGCACTGTTAAAACTTGAGATCTAGAACGACGACGTACATTGGACTTTGTGCTCATTGAAACCACGGTAGGGATCAGGAATAAGCTCCGCCTTGAGCAGTTCGATATGAATCTCAGACGGAAAACTGTGTGCTTTGGTCCAGCCTGTTTGTATGTCACCTTGAAAGGGGAGCGTTAGCTCGTCGAGAACCGAGGCCACCGTATTGTTACGTTGCTTCCAGGCCCAATCAAGGTTGAGTGGAGTGGTATGGACTGCGTTCATTCTGGAGACAGAGCTGATCAGAGTATAAAAGAAGCAATACGAGGGCCTCGAACAGAAGGCGATGGATAAACTTCGGCAAAGGGGTCCCGGAAGAACTTCACCACATCTATTTGATGATCACTCGGCTTCACGCAAGTTTCAAGAAAGAGTGCAGGTTGGGGATGTACATGTGGATACACATAATATACAAGGGCTGTGAGCAGGGATGAACGATTAGAGTAGAATATGGAGAGATCAAGTGGGCAGACGAACCATAATTTACCTACTACACTTGGTCCCATTGCCAAATT
Organism: Sphagnurus paluster; assembly: GCA_018282025.1. Classification (NCBI taxonomy): domain Eukaryota; kingdom Fungi; phylum Basidiomycota; class Agaricomycetes; order Agaricales; family Lyophyllaceae; genus Sphagnurus; species Sphagnurus paluster. The sequence goes on along the minus strand of JABCKI010000070.1, from coordinate 37,163 downwards.
ATTCTTTATGGCAAGAGAAGAAAAAATGACAAGAAAAAAGTGGTTGTACATGGTCAAGGCTGGTGGAAAACGCCAAGTATGCATTGAATAAGACGAAACACAACCTGCGGGATCTCCACTCACGAGTGGGTATAATACATATAGGAAAGGCGGCGAACATGTTGATGCTGATGTTGAATGGTGGTACAATGAGGCTGGAACGTGTGTAAATGGTACGATGGCGTAGGGGACATGGGCAGTTGGATCAAGGAATGAAGGAAATCTTGAAAAAAGGGCTTAGCCGGATGAAGGAAAAACATGAAAGGGTGGACTTACGAGTGGAAAGACCGGACCGACACCGAAGAGTACTTCACATCGACGAAGCGCTTGTTGAAGGGCCGTACGGGTCGAACGCGATAGCCTTGCGAGATGCCTGTTTGTTCTTGACTCTCCTCCTCTTGGGCTTCTTGATAGCGGGTGCGGGGGCTACTAATGATATTAGTTCCAACTGAACGCAAAGAACCTGAAACACTGCTCACCTGCATGCACGCCAATCTTCCGAACATTTTCTTCGAAACGGTCTGGGTCCTCGATGAGCTGCTTCACAAGGTCGACACAACACGGGCAACAATAGTCTTTCCCTCCCCAGTCAAACATGCTTTTCCAGTAATCCTGCCGCAACTCCGCCACGAGTTTAGCAGAGGGCGAGTCGACCTGGTCCTTTGAGTCGGGATACTTGTCCATCGCACGCTCGAATGCAGTTAAAACATCTATCGACTGACGCTTAAAACCGGCTACGCGGATATAAGCAGCCAAGACGTTGGCTACGATGACTTCCTTGTTGGCCGCGAGAACGTCATCGACTGCGCGCTCGATGTTACTGCGCATAGAGTTCGTGGTAAAAAGACTTGAGATGAAGTTGTTTGTGTGTTAATCGAAATCGAAACCTATGATAATTATAAGCATTGGAATGAAAGAGACCACGAGTTGCATGGACGACGACGGCGCGGGGCCTATTAGGATCACACCAGGTAGATCTAGTCTTCACTCGAGTCCGCTAGAATGCTCCCAAGTGTTCCAGCCGTTTCGAGACTGATTATGATGTTCCAGAAAACACACACACACACACATCCGAGATCATTAGAGTGAAAGAAAAAAACCAACCCTAGAAGTGCCTAAATTCTTGTCTGGTAGTGCTTTAGGTGGTGTGGCGCTAGAGGGCAAGTTGTGTTCAGTGCGCTGAGCGGCGTGAGCGCTCAATGATCAAGCTGGCAGTGCGGTGGAGAGGGTGAGATCGTGTCACACTCTCGTGACCCTCGTGCATGGATCACGTGTTACCGCGTTAACTCCATCTGTAGCGTACTTAGATGCCATGTACGTAGTACAGAGCCCCGCTTGTTATTTTTTGGGACCGTATGCGGGTTACCTATCTATATATATATATATATATATATCAACGTTTTAACTGAACAGCAACGAACGTCAGCAAGTTTTAAATCACAATTATCAGACCGTGACTTGCAATCGTTGGAAAAGGTGTAATTACAGCCGTTTCGGTATCGATAGACAGCCTCCATTTTTCCCCTATTTGTCCCAACAGTGATCTCAGGGTATGGGGTGCACATTTTGGGTTGGAGATCAATGGAGAATCACTCGATGAAATCTGGCAGACGTGGTGAGTTGCACAACTTCCAGAACTGGCCTTTATTTGCTCGAAAATGATCTATTCGCGCAAACAAGAGAATTTCGGTGCTGTCCATCGATACCGAAACGGCTGTAAAGCTCAGACATTGATATATATATGACAATACAGAGTATATACTGTACCGAATGTAAGAAGTGTTCTGAGAAGTTGCTCACTCTGAAATATGGATAATTTTAGATAGACTCGACGATGCAGTCCACGACCGCACAGCGGCGCTCCTGGACAACGACCTTTATTGCTTCCGCAATGACGCGCTCCAGGCCATCCTTTACGTTCTCCCTTTTATCACCCACACGTTCACCCCAAGCCCATCCCGCTGAGGCCGCGACTGCGATCTGTGAGTAGTTAGGGCAGTCTGGCCCGAATCCTACGGAGAGTCGTTCACCGGAAGCCCTACTACCATGGCCATTCGGGTGGACTCCGAGCATAGAGAGTTTCGGGGACTGTGGAGGTTTCAATCAGGGAACTTTGTTTTTTCAAGAAGACTAATGACTGACCTTCCATCCTCCGTTATTCAGAATGATAGTGAGGAATGGCTGCAAGATGGTTTGTTTTATTGCATATGAATGAATGAAAATTACTTACCGTATTGTACTTACGTGCCATCCAGTACGCGGAGCTCGGCGCACCAAACATGAATGACCCATCGCCGACGACAGCCACGATTAAATCATAGTCCTTGCAGTCTTCTTGAAGCCCCGCGATCTTCCCACCAATGTGTGCGCCCACAGCAGCGCCCAACGCCCAGCCTAACGACGACCCTCCAGAACTGAGCGCACCACCAGGGAACTCCGTGCGCATATGTAGCCATGTCTTCGGGTAGTTGCTAATACTCTCATTGAGTACTAAGCTCCTCCTTCCCCTACTCGGCGTGCCCTCCCGAATCGCCCTCCTAAGCACACCCATGATGTTCGGGACGCTCACTGGCGCTCCTGGCAGCTCCTGGTACAGAGCTTCTGCCTCATCGAGCTCGCGGACGAGAGCTGCGTGCTGGCTAGCCAACGCCTGGCCGCGTGCACGCACGTCCGCGGTGCTCAGAACCTGCTCACCGACCGCAGCACCCTGCTCATCTATCTTGCGCGCAGCCTCGACAATCTGCTCCAGTGCAAGCTCTGCGTCGGCACGGCACACAAGTTCTGCGGGGACGTGCCATGCGCCCATGGCTACGGTTGTGCGGAGGGGGTCGCCCGAGTCGAGCACGAAGACGCGTGTGGATGGGGTAGGGCAGTCGTTTTTAGGAATCCAGGGTACGTCGCAGTCGAGCACGAGGATGGTGTCGGCGGTGCGGAGGTGCGGGGAGTGCGTGCCGGGAGCGAGAAAGGTAACGCCGGCGAAGCAGGGGTGGGAAAACGGGACATTGACGGCGGTCGGACAGGCTGAGACGACGGGGATAGATAACAGCGTGGAGAGTGCAAGTAGCGCAGATACGGCATGCGGGTTGCGCCCAAGGAAAGACGTAATGATCAGGGGAGCATTCGCTGACAGGAGCGCAGAGGCTATGCGGTTTGCAGCTGTGCATGGTATAAATACGGTAACGTCAAGGCGGTGGAGAGTGGATTGAATAGCTCCTAGTGCGCACCGGCTGGGGATAGGCCACAGGGCTCAACAGATGGCCAATTTTGTAGGTCATAGCTGACTTCTAATAATGATTCGGGGACCTCCTCTTCCATCACCTCTCGACGAGCCCAGAGGTAAACTGGACCTTTGGGTTCACTTGTAGCACTATGAGAGTTTAATAGGATTAAAATTTTATCAAGTAGATATCTTACATTTGAAGTGAACGTCGAACAGACTGGGCAATCGTCGATCCGCTACCAATCTGTGCTGTGTGTCGCATGTATTGTCGGACAATCGCAGATTGGTCAGGGATATCTTTGGAATTTTTTAACCAAAAAATATTTATGACGGAATACGCAAACACACCTTGAATCCACATAATCCATTCATTCCGTGTCCCTTTCAATTCACCCTGGCTGCTGAATGGAGAAGCACCGGCGTATATAAAAACAGGGGTTCTACTGCGGTCAACGTTATGAACAGCTCCCGCTAGAGACTAAAAAATACTAAGGTGATACACCGATCGGACTGGGAGGCAACTCACCTGGGTACCAACGTCTACGTGGACGATGACGGCAGCAGGCTTGCCAGTAACCTGGGCATAGCCTTGTGCAGCACTCAACGCAACCATCTCATTGGGGCAAGTAATGATCTCCAGTGTGGTTTGGCCATTGGGTTCGATCATTTGGCGTTCAAGGTCCTCAAGAAGAGCCGGGTGATCGGAGCCCCAGTTCACGAAAGCGTGCGTGATCCCAGAATCGGCGAGCGACTTGAGGAATACAGAAGAGGCTGTGTACATGGTCGTCGATAAGAGGAGGAGGAGAGCGTTGGTTCAGTGAAAGTTGGTTCCGCTGCGATAGGTCCGTACTTGCCGTACACCGAGTCACCTGCTAGCCCAAGGATAAAAGCTTGAATCTTCAGCCTTGATTTTTGAATGGAAAAGCAAAAAGTCACGCAGGATCATGAACCTTTTGTTAGCAAATTTTGCCATTGAAAATGCTGCACTGCTCAGCAAGTACTTGGTGTGGGTGAAAGTGGAGTGTGCAGGATTCTGTCTTTTAGGTATTCAATTTTGACTTAATTCAGAAGTATTTCGATATTTGACTTACTCATATTCTTGGCGGTTTAAAGACCTACTTTCCTCCCTCGAGAGGGAGAGGATTGACGGAGACGGACCATTCATATCCGCCGAGCGCGTCAAGGCCCACCCTAAACACACCCCGCAAATCAATTGTTGAACCAATCTGCGACTGTGGCGGGATAATATATACACCTCTCCATTTTCTCGCTTGCTTCGTCAACAATAATCCGACACATTACGCCTTGAGTTCCTCACCTTTGTTGATGATCCCTAACATCAAGTATCGAAGCATAAGCACTTGATTTCTTCTCTGGAGAATCTCCAAATTTCTCTTGGCAAATCAACATGTCGGCAGTACTTTGGTCGCACGCGAATCAAGAGGCTCAACTGGGCACAAATTACAGAAAGCAAAGGGGTAAAGTGCAAATTTCATGACAGCTGTGGGGAAAGATAATCACAGACTTTGAAGAAACTTCGAATACGGACCGCCACGGCCAAATGTGCTCGCACGTGTACCTCATAGCATCAGCGCGATCAGCTTCCATCAGGCATATACAGCGGTGCTGGCCCATTCTTCGCTGGATGACTTGAGCGCCATGAAAATCACAGGTATCGCTACAGGGCACCAACATCAGACTGGAAATGGGATCGCGTTCTTGGGTATTTCAAGTTGGCCACATGGTCGTCGGTTAAACTCGCACTTCCCCTCTCCTTCTCCTCTCGTCAGGTCTCGTGGCTGAAACCTCACATGCTTGGGAGAAGAGAAGGCACATAATCTTGAGAAATATAATAAGGCTCTCATATTCGAGGGAATCGTTGTCTGCGCTTTGATCATGATGCTTCGTACCGCAGTGCTCTTCAGCGTGTTGAGCTTGCTCCGACTTGGTGCAGGTACATAGTCAAATCGATCTTTGGGGATAATATTGACCATTCATATCCATCTCTAGCGGTACCCCACAACACCTTCGATGGCGAAGGCTTTCCCGCATGTAACGATGTGGCCCAAGTCTACCGACCCTCGACAGTCAACGAAATACAGGCTCTTGTGAAGGACGCGAGCAGCAAAGGAAAGCCGGTTAGGGCTAGTGGCGTGAGTTTGAATACATTCTGGTTCGTGTCCCAGTCTAACTGCGTCCCTGGATTTTAGAACGGGCATATGTGGTGTAAGACGCGCCTAGTAGTGACCCGATCGTCCGCTAACAACTTCTCAGATGATACCATGTGCTCTGACGACCCCAATACCATCATCATAAAGACCGATGCCGTAAACCGCATATCCGACCTGGTGATGAAAGATGGTGTCGGTAGTGTTGTAGTTGAGGCCGGTGCTACCTTCCCGCAAGTGTGAGTGAAACTCGACCGGAAAATTCTCATATCAATTTCATCTCTTCGCCAGAGCGGAATGGCTGCATGAACGAGGCGCTGCTTTAGGTTATACCCTAGGTATGACATTTGCCCCACTTTCCGATTTTTCTTTTGACATTTCTTCGATCCAAAGTGAACTGGAACATCACCATTGGTACGAAAAATGATTCAAGATGGTAGGATGTAATTCATCTCGGCGTCTTCAGCCGGTGCGATTGCGATGGGCGCCCATCGGTCTTCTCTCCGCGAGCATTCGCAAGTCTCAAGTGCGGCTTTGGCTCTGGACATAATTAACGGGAACGGTGCGCCCAGAATCTGAGAGTGTTTGATGTGACATTAAACAGTTCGACAGGCGAGCTAGTACATCTTGAAAAAGACACTAGCGATACGTGGCTGGCTGCTACGACCTCCCTCGGACTACTCGGCATCATCGTTCGCGTCAAGTTAGAGGTCTACGCCGATTTCAAAGTTTACGCCGACCAGAAGGTTCTCGACGAGGCGGAAGTCCTGAACGGAGATATTTATGCGCAAATATCGCCTTATGTTACGGCCAACTACTGGGTTCGTGTCTGATTTCCGTCCTGCTCAATCCCATCTCATGACTCCCAAATTCCAGTGGTGGCCAGGTTAGACACATTCTTCACCGGCTGGTAACTGTTGACAACTTTTATTGCCACAGGACTCAAAAAGTTCCACTTGAGGACATACGGGGTTGTTCCGATGACCAAAGCTGGAAACGCATTCCAGGTATTCCAGTAATTTGATTAACATATTTTCTCGTTTTTTGAATACTTTATCAGTCAACATTCTCAGTCACAGATTTCGAAGGAAACTTTGCTCGTGGTCTTCTAAACACGGGTCAAAATCTCAGTGCTCCCAACTTCGTCGCGGAAGGTATCTTCTTCGCACTGTGGAGTTTTCCTAACTTCCATGGTGCGTGTCTTCGAAGACTCTTTTTCGTCTTTCAATAACCTCGTCTATCAGATAAGAAGACAGACCTTGCGCATGTCTTTTGGCCTGTTCATGGATATGCCTACGATGTTCTGATTGGAGGCCTCTACCCTAATCAGAAGCCCGAGTGGGAATACGGTCTTCATGGGAGAACACTCGAGCTGGCAGTACCCATTCCACAAGCTAACGCTCTCTTGAAGCGTGTTCGTGAGCTTTTTGATCAGGCTTCAAAGGATGGCAAGCCCGTGACCGCAACATATCGCAGGTAGGTACATAATTAGACATAATGTTTTCTCTTCATCCTGACAACTCTTGTGCCGATAGCGGGATAAACATTAAGGTTTGCTTCATGTTCAGTGTCTATGCCCTGAGCTAGAGCTTACATGAACCCGCAGTTCGGGAAACCCTTTGACAGTTTCCTCGGCCAGACTACCGAGCGAGTGGGAAACAGGACGGCAGATTGGTCCAAGGTGAGTGCCCAGAGTCTTTTTGGAGTGTGAATTTTCGCGAGCCATCTATCACTGCAGGGTGCCATGATGTTTGACTTCCCTTCTTTCGTTCCGACAACTGGGGATAAGCATCGCTACAACGAAGAGTGGTACGTCTTTGTTGGCCGCCGAAATAGGCCGCTTCCCTGTTGATAATTCCACTCCGCAGGTACCTGAAGCTGGCTAAAACATTGATTGATGAGGTAGGTTTGAAACACGGAGTGCAGCATTTGGACGTGTTCCTGGCTGACATAAAGTTCTAGTTCCCTGTCCGACCCCACTGGACTAAGAACACCCGCGAAGTTTTCAAGCAGTCTGTGAAGAACCTTGACCAAGACGTACGTGAATGCGCGACAAGTGTTTTGCTTCATCTTGATGTGATCATTTCCTCCAGAGCTTGAAAAGATTTGCAAAAGTACGCGAACAATTTGATCCCAAGAAGACCTTCAAGAGTGTCGTCGGAGAGATTATCGGTGTTGTATAAGGGGTCTTTTCGTCAAATTGGTTGGTCATGATGTTACTATACCCAGTAGTTGAGAATATTTTTGAGGCCCTTATCTTATCCACTAATCAATGGTGGGATAGTCACTTGTGGAAGTATGGTTTGTTTCTCATCAGAGTCACAAAGAATAGGAGAGGGACAGTCCTCCGGGAAGCGAACTCCTGGGGTTGTGGAATCCTATGCAAAACTACAACTCTCCAATTTGATCACAGTGAATTAATCATAAGCGCTGCAGGTAGCCACTCGTTTGCTTTAAGTGCCTACAGGTACGTCTAGATGTACATGTACACATTTAGAGTATGTATCTTTCAGGATTCATATATTCAAATCCTCTGCCTCCACGATCATGTATTCAAATCTTCCGCCTCCACGATCTGGGCTGTCCTTGAAATCAGGTTTCTAGTTAAAGTCCTGTCAAGCTTTTTCGAGGCGATAAAAGGCTACGATGCTTGCTCAGTCTGCGCTTTCAGTTTAAAAATTCTGTTGATGGGGAACAGTGGGGATATCAGAATGCCCCAAGTATCTCGGATGGCTGTACGATGTAAAGACGTTGAGACCCACGTATAAAATTTAATTGCAGGCTTTCTCGAACAAGTAGGCAGGAAGAATTTTGTCTATCCAGAATTTTCCTGCACATCTTGTGGACACTGGCGGGTCCACACAACCAAACCGTCAAAGTGGAAATTTTGTTATTTTGACGCCACCTGTGAGCGAACTGCCATCAATAACTCACCACTGCAAAGTTTGAGGTGCTGGTCAAGTAATCCTCAGATCTTACCCCACCCTCTTCAACCATCCCCGCTGCTGAAACGTCTAGAAGAAATACCAGAGGAAAGAGAGGCCGCGTCCAATCCAGGTGGATTCAAGACTTGAATTAGTCCATGAAAAAAAAAATCTACTCAAAAGCATGCTTCGACACGTTTTATGGTAAAATTTTGCTACGTTTCTTACATATGATTCACTTCAAGGGAGGGAAGTCGTGTTCTTGAATATACTACGAGTAGTAATAGTAGTCGTGTGGCACGCCAAATTTCCAGTTGCATTTCCAGGTGATTTTTCCGTGATATTAATACTGTTTTTCAAGTCAATCTATTTCCCTGCTCTGTACGATTTTTATGAAACAGGATCATTGCTCCGCTAGAGGTGGATTTCCATGCTCGACTTAACTGTTCCGGGAGATTTGCCGAGAATAATTGTTCCCGGCATGGCGTTCCGAGACCCGGAGTGTGGCCAGGCTTGTCAGAATGGTTACTAATAAACAATGAGTATATCTCATCTCCTTTCGCGACCATGATCAGGTTCATCCTTGTACAGGTGAATCCACTGACAGACCCAGGTGCTGCCGTAAATTCTAGGCTGATTATTTTAATAGAATAGACAGGGAAAAACTCGGCTGTCGAAATGGTACGTTCCTTATGACGACGATGAGAAGGTACGTTATTTAACCACTTGGCTACACTTCTCTGAATAATGCTCCAGGTCCGACTTCGTGGTGAAGTTCACCGGCTGGTAGCTCCAAGAGATCAGAAATATCAGTCTAATTTCGTCGAGGTACATATCTATTAGACCATGTTGGATAAACGTCCTCTGAATGTATAACTAGTTCCGCAACTACAAAATCGTGTATCGACGCTATGCGGGCCTTTTCTTCTGCCTGTGCGTGGACGCCAATGACAATGAACTGGCCTATCTCGAAGCTATTCACCTCTTTGTAGAGGTTCTGGGTGCGTTTCAGCAGTCCATTACGTCATTAAGATTGTTAATAGTCTATCTAGACTCTTTCTTCGACAACGTTTGCGAGCTCGATCTAGTTTTCAATTTTTACAAGGTATATTTATGAAATTTCACCTATGGTCTGTTCCTCATCATGCTACAGGTTTATGCGATCCTGGATGAGATCTTCCTTGCCGGAGAGATTGAGGAGACAAGTAAAGATGTAGTATTAGCACGATTAGAGGAACTGGAGAAGTTAGAATGATGCTTGCAGTGAGTATTATTCCGAAGCTCCCAGGATATATTGATCATATAGATCTCACCACCAGTATACTCCTCCCACGACAAACCCTTTGTACGACAATAACAATGATACCCTTTTCAACACTTTAACGCCGTGTTTCAAACTGTCTCTCAACGATTACAATTGACAGAACTCGGCTGAGCATCGAACCACCCCTACAATTTCTTGGATGTGCACCAACCCATGGAAGTCTACTGTTGCGATTCGCATTGTCAGAGCGTCCTTCCATCGACTGAGATAACAGTATCGTAAAAGGACTGAAAAATCCTACCTAAAATTTTGCATGACGCTCAATTTCTCGCTGCTCAATATATTCGAAAAGGGCTGATCAATCGTGTCGTCCCGCGATCGGCTTTGATTCATTAATGAAGTCCGATATGTTCAAGGGAGATAAAGATTGTATGTCACCTCATTCTCTTAGTGACGAGCTGACATTAATCCACTAGAGGGAAAGTTGGGTGCAATCTATCGTATGATCATGCACATCTAGACATTTCTGTGTCGCTAGCGCTGAGCGTTGCCTAAAAGGACAAAAATCTTCCCGTGTTCATTTTGCGAGGGGGAATTGGTGGGAGGGCCTGCTGTCAGCTGTTGAGTCCCATCAACGCAGACCTTATTGTGAATGACCGACTTGCTAGGTTCTATTCAAATAGCTGAACGTGGCGCCCAGCAACTCGACTGTTCAGGGTGAACATGAAACATTCACAAAATGACGAGAGCCAAAACGTCAGTCCATTTATTTATTTCTAGAATCGGATTTCCCAGATCTTCCACCCCGAGGATGAAGGAACATGTTCATCTTTTCATGCCCTAGTTTCCAGCCAAGCGGTCACGTCCCGCACAGTTCTCCACAAGAAGCATGAGAAGGCATTGTCTCTCCCGAGGACGCCTTTCGACGTCAATGAAGCGGTTCTACGGAAGTTCCACCACCTGTACTACGCCTTGGATTGTGAGTGCGGGGGGCCTGGGGTCGCCAAGGTGTTGCTCTCCGACGGTGCCGATTTCCGGCAACCCCGACGACACGCGAGCGGGACGTGGGCACCACGTGAGGTGTCAAAAGGCTTTTGGCCCTTACAACCAGCCTGGATTTGCAAGTTACTAGGCCAGAGCCATCGAAGGAGAAGGAAAGAGGGAAGGAGCAAGCCCCACGACCAACTCGGAGATGTCGCCCTGATTCCGAAATGCCTCCGCTCAAGTTTCCACGGGTCTGATGCCCCGCATAAATAGGCCTCGCCAAATGGAAGGGTATTCCACTTCTTATTTTTTAACTCTCGCGCCACTCCACCATCTGTCTTTTCTCACTACTGCGCGGGCTACTGTCTTTTTTTCGGTATGTTTTTGGTCCTCGGTCGACTAACTTGGCCTTGCATCTACAACAAAATCCCATCACTAAACTTCTCTTGGCTTTCTTAGGCTTGGTCTATCCATTCTTTTAAGATCCACTCTCCTTAACGGGGGCTTGTGAGGATTTTACATCGAAAAATGTGACCCTTAAGTCTAATATTCTTTTCTCTCCCGCTAGGTTATGCTCTGGTGTGTATGGAATTGACACTAGAGGCTTATCGCAACATAGTCAAACACCTTCGGAATCGTGCGGACATCGCGAATCTATGTAGGGTCTCGAAGGGGTTTCAATATGTCTGTGAACGACCGCTATACAACACTCTTTACATGCGCGATGTTCGTCACAGCATCTCACTCTGTACGACTCTCGCCGACCAACCCCGGCTTTCGGTTCTCGTCGACGCCCTTACGATATATCTATCGGCGGAAGATGAAAACGATAGTGATGATGATAGCGAAGATGACACCCGCGACGGTGCCGAGTCTCTGCATCTTCCAGCTGATTATTGGACGTCAATCGCAAACGCATTACAACAGACTACGCGACTTCGATACCTGAACATCCACATAAACTGTAATTCCGACAGAGCTGTCGCGTGGATATTCAACAAATGCGCGTTTCAACTGAGGCGCTTCCACTGTGACCTCAACTGGGACCAGGATCTAGTGGCCTTCTTGAACCAGCAGACCGACCTCGATGATCTCTACATTATCGACTATAACGAAACCGGCGCCACCTTGCCCGAGACCATGACCACTATACCCTCCCCTTCGCTTACACTCGATACCCACTCTCTCCCTAACCTCTCCACATTGGAATGTACCTTCTCGGAAGCGTCCGTCGCTATTGTTCCGGGCCGCCCTATCACACACCTTAAAACCTGCTTCTCTCGCTCTGACCCATCCGAAAAGAGCGCAGAAATGAAACTCCTCTTCTCTAAAATGAAACTTTCCACGCAGCCGCTCCGTGGGCTGGATATTGCGGACTCGACTTATAGCGAGGCGTTTTCAATGGAGCTCCTCGCGTGTCTCGTCTGTACGAGCGCAATCGCTACCGGCGAGTTGCGCTACCTCGGGACACTAGTCCTCCCTATTCTCGGCAAGCAAGTGCGTTACGCGTTATTCAATGTCGGCTCCCGGCTGATGACCCTCTGCTCGCTTCGCGTTGGTGTCTCCTTAATAGCGACTGCAATTTTATGGCCTCCTGATGCGCCTGCCACGTGTGCAGTGTGTCGAGGTGGAGGTGTCGCACTGGATACCTGCGCCGGACTCGCCCCCCGCTTTCCGTGCGCTCGCGAGCGAAATGCGGTTGTATAGCCCGACGGTTAATCGTGTCGTGTTTGTGAACGATTTTGATCGCACGGTGGTTACGGCCATCGATGGAGTGTGTAGGATGGATGCCGACGTTGGCCATGATTTTTTGTGGAGAGAGGTATAACCTGGATATTGTAGGTTCGTCGCTAGTTCTTTGACGCACCGCAATCCTGACTTTTCCACACAGATACCCGTCAATCTTGATCAATCTCACGTTCCTTTATCTGTCGTTTCATCGTATATATTTCAACCTTTGAACCCTAAGATCTTTCAACTCGCAACACTGTACTATAAACATGCGCCCGCTATAAATTATTTTTACTATTTGCGCCTTCACGCCTGTATTATTTCAACCCTGATGTGTGAATTTTTAAATGACTTTACGGTGAATCTCTGGCACCGAGCTGAGTTGACGCATTGTTAATTACCTGGGGTTATTTTTAAACAGCTTCCGCTGGTGGTGACGTCACCGCGCCACCTTACCATAATCACATGCTGGACGCGATCGACATCCGCCGCAACGTATAAAAGGCAGAACGCGCAGAAACACGTCTTCATCTCGAACCCCCACATCCACGCACACAATCAAAACCCGAATCGCTTCTTAATACACTATGTCGTCCAGCGGATCCCCCAAGTAGGTCCAGGTCATGTCCTCTGTGTTCCTCACGCGTCCTGATGATTCTTTACAGCAAGTCCACAGGACAGTTCCATTCAGCCAAGGGCGCGGTCGTCGAAACCGTCAGTATATGCGCGTCTTTATTCCTTTTAACGTATCTGACTGATCATCGTCGCGCCCAGATCGGAAACCTGACCGGCTCTGAGTCGTGGCGGGCTTCGGGGAAGAAGGAGCATGCGGAGGGCGAGGCCGAGTACAAAGCGGCACAGGCAAAGGGATACGCAGAAGGTACCGCCGAACGCATCGGCGGAATCAAGGACTCCGTCGTCGGCAAAGTCACTGGCGACAAGGCCCAGGAAGTTTCTGGTGAGTATCGACGCTCATGATCGCATAAATCCGGATTCTAATCATTCTAATTTCATAGGTGACGCTCAGAACGAGAAAGGAAAGGCCCAACAGGAGCTTAACAAGAACGCTTGAGTATTATAGTAATCCTTCTTTTTCGTTAGAATTGCATTCTAGAGTCATAGTCATGTAATTAATAATTCAATGGGATCAGTATTGTGATTAATGGTTTACTCAACGATCATGCTAACTCAGCAGTAGTTTAATAAGTCAGAAAATGTGCTTCTCGTCCACGTGGATGGGTAAAGTCGTAACACATGGCGCTCTTGAAAACAGAATCGTCCCAGAGCGAAATAATCGACAATCAGCTCAAGTATTTATGTCAAATTTTTGACAGAAAAAAAACGCTTCAAAAATCACCCCAAATCAGGAAAAGTTAAGCTTCTATGAATTTTTATCCGGAAAATAGGTCAAAATGGGCTTCACAACCGCAATATCTGGGGCGCACAATGTTGATGACATCAGCTTAGTCATAGCCTAAACAAGGAATTTTTGGCGTCAGAGATAGGAAGACCGCGACTACCCACCTGGAATAGAATAAGTAGCAGTAGCTTGTTTAATTAATTTGAAACCCCCTTTATTTGGAACGTTCCGTCCTGCCAAATCGCGCCGGTGGATATTTTTTGACGGCATGGGACCATGGGTTGAAGGCCTGGGAATGATCTAATCTTATCAGTCCTCAGAGTACACCCTGATGATCATGGTGATTCATAACACTCATCACGAATTACAACCCCAGTACTCAAGTCTCGAATGCTCACGGAATATCCTTCTGACATCCTTATCGAGATATGCATACAACTTGAACTAGCCGATCTCTACGCTTTTTTCGCTGTGAGATTGTTTGTTGGCAGGAGGTTTCAGGCCAGCCACTAACCAGCCTCGGAAAGACCTGTTCTTCATTTAGGAAGCTTGTGAACACGAGTTATCTATGGATCAAAGTTCTAGAAAAGACTCAAATTTTTCGCCCCCTCGCTTGCCCTGTGGGGACAGATATCTCCCGGATCAGCACAAAGGAACTTCGCCGCATAGCACGCCTCACCTACCGTGTAGAGCAGAACTGGAAAAGTCAATCGCCTCAGATCGCCCGCGCGATAAAATCCGTTCCGTATTCATCGAACTCTCATCAAGAATTTATTGAGCCGACTGCTATTCTAACTGTTATCCCTGCTACATCTCTTGTTGTGCTTTATGAATCAGGAATTCGAATAGTACTGTGCGACAGTGACGGGAGGGCACCTTTTTCGAACGTTTATGTTGGAAAAATAGTGTTCCGGGCCCATTTTGATGACTTTGGTCGTCATCTAATTGCTGTCATATCTATGGTGGACAATGATTCAGACTCGTGAGTCTTTAAAATTAAGACTTTTGTGTTTTATCACTGCAATATTAATCAAAGTTTTTCAAGGGGAATATTAAGAATCATTTGCGCAGAATATGGGCCTGAAAAGCTTCCTATTATTCGAGAAATCTATCAGATGCCGGTTGCAAACTGGACGATGACGGAGGCACTATACATTTGTAAAGATGTTGTGGGAATAATGATTGGTTCCACCCTTAACGACGAATACTCTTCCTCCATCCGCTTCGTTGACTTCACGAGGGACATTTCCATTTCTATGGCCTTTGGAGGGCACTGCGTCAGTCACCTGCTTCATTGGAAAAACAAACTATCTATTACTCACCATCAGAAATCTAGAGCGCCACATCTCAGGCGTTGTGCTCAGTCATTGACGAGGTCCCATTTATAATTATATCGGACAAAGAAGTCTACCATGTTTATCGCTGCTCCCCAGGAGACCCTAAATATTGGGAGGACGGCGCCACCGTTGAACTCGAGAACAGTCTCGTGCACGTTGCCGAGGTTCATGTAATGGAGGAGGACGACTCCTCTGAGCGTGAAATATTGGAGTTGAAATGTTCCGCACGAGGACTACACGCAATGCATGTGTTATATAACGCTAATTATCACGGCTATACAGCGCACACTCTCGAATGTTTCTGGCCCGCTAGCGAACGATGGACTCGCGCTGCTCCCATCCGGCTTGACACACGAGAGGAGATAGAGGCTATGACGTTGTCGTTCAACGGGAATATCTGGTCTTATTCTGGTCTGGACAGCCCACCATGGTTGGTATCCACGAGCCCGTCGGGGACATACACGATCTTCGCGATGCAGTCGAACGACTACATTGGCGGTGATGACCTTGCGCTCAGGCTCCATCTTTTACAGATATCTGACGATCCTGCTCTAAAGCCCATCCTAGATCGTCAGATCGAGCTACCGTTCTATATCGCGCTGGACAAAATATACTCGCTAGCTATAGATGAGAGGTGTGGCGTGATATATCTATCTCATGTGCAGGGACACCTGTTTACGCTACCATACGCATAAATAATCACCAAATCGCCAGTCGAAAACTTCTTTATCCGACCTTTCATGCATTCGTCCTCAAGTCACCCATCTTTTGACTGTCAACGTCAACATTGATGGCAGCTAGGTCGAGATATAATATTTGGCCGTAAGTCACCGCGGAGAAATTCTAGAATTTCAGATCGGTATCCTTTGACCCCCGTCTTCCTTGTGTCCTCTCGGTCCAGTCGCGAAATTTTTGCAGAACCATTGGGGTGATTTGGCGTTTCATTGCCTTTGCCGCGTCGAAGAAAGCTTTTTGGGGGACCTGTCGCGCCATGTATGCTCAGACTACTTACAGAACACAGGAACCTTAGCGCTCACATAAGGGGCATTGATATCCATCTGCATTGTCAGTATGGCAGCCTCCTGACAGAGTGCAGTAATCTCGGCGCCGGAGCAGCCATCGGTCTGTGCAAAAGCCGCATCAATTTTAAATGAAGGTGGAAGGCATCAAAATAAATATGCCCACTAGACGTGCGAGGGCGTCAATATCGATATTTGGCTCGACTGTCATGGTCTTCATCCTGATCTTCAGAATTTCCACTCTAGCTCCCTCATCAGGCGGCCCAACGTAGAGTATCCGATCGAGTCGACCGGGCCGCATTAGGGCAGAGTCCTAGTGGGGCTGATCAGCCGAGGAGAAGGGATAATTATATTGGAACACACAATTGCGTCCGGTCTATTAGTAGCCGCGACGACTGTAACCCCGACGAGCTCCTGAACACCGTCCATCTCATTCAATAGACTGGTCAAAACACCCTCATGCGAGGAGCCAGTATCGCTATCTGAAGCGCTCCGCGAAGTAGCTAGGGCATCGATCTCATCCTGATGCGTGTCAGTTATGTTTGCCTTAGATAAAGATGACGGTCAAGTTCCGCACAAAGAAAATGATCGAGGGCGATGCCGCGCGAGCCTTCCTGAATATCTCGCGCACGGCGCGTTCTGACTCGCCGACAAATTTATTGAGCAGCTAGGGCAGTGTCCATGTCAATCAGATGATCCTGATGAGTGGAAATGAAGTTCACCTCGGGTCCCTTGACCGCCACAAAGTTGACGCCACTTTCAGTTGCACACGCTCTCGCCAGCACGGTTTTACTACATCCAGGAGGGCCATACAGAAGCACGCCTTTCGGAGGCCGGACTCCTAGCCTCTGGAAGGCTTCTGGATGAAGTAAAGGCCATTCGACTGCCTCACGCAATTTTTGGATCACAAGGGCCTGTCCACCGATTTCAGAGTACCGCACGGGTGGGGTCTCAACAAACAGGGATCGCATCGCTGAGGGGCGGACGGCAGGCATAGACGCAACTAGATCGTCGAGCGTCAATGTGAGATTCTCGGGGATTTGGTTATGGTCTTTCTGGCCATCTGGGCTGGCAAGCCAGCGTTTGATTGCTATCGTGCCCGCCTCCCGGACGACAGCGCCAAGGTCAGCCCCAACGTACCCATGCGCGCGAGACGAGAAGGCACGTAATTGCTCCTGGGAGATAGAATGAGGTGTATTGGAGAGGAGCACGTTCAGGATGGAGAAGCGTGCTTCGGCATCGGGGATACCTAGAGGTTTGTGGATTAAATTGGACGGCCAAAGGGGAATATATCTTTGCATCCTGTACCTATTTCAATCTCCCGATCGAATCTTCCCGGACGGCGCAATGCAGGATCGATAGCATTTGGGCGATTGGTGGTGCCAATAACTACGACTCTGCCCTCCCCGTCTGCACCTTCTTCCATTCCGTCGAGGATCGTCAGGAGTGTAGCCACTACCCGCTTTTCGACCTCCCCGCCTGCGCCTTCTTCCCTTCTAGGCACAAGAGCATCGACTTCGTCCAAAACCACGATGCAAGGACTTTTTTCGCGAGCCTGGCGGAACACATCGCGCAATTTAGACTCGGTCTCACCGTGGTAAGCGGACGAAAGTTCGGGGCCGTTGATCACGAGGACAGACGACTTTGTCGACGAGGCGATGGCGCGCGCCAGGTGCGTTTTCCCGGTTCCTGGTGGCCCATGGAGGAGAATACCCCTTGGAGGTTTCAATCCTGTTCAAACGGATCACAAGTTCGGATTTTAAAGATAGAATAAACATTGTGACTGACCGAAGTAACGGAAAAGCTCTGGTCGGGTTAGTGGAATCTCTAAAAGGTCCCGTATTTGTTGAATCTGCTTATTCAGCCCACCTACTGTTGAGTACGCAGTAATCGCCGAGGTCGGCGCCAGAATCTCGATTTCTTGCTGAGAACATGTGATGGGTCATGAGGAACGATGATCAATGATATCCCTGATTGAGGAAACTTCACCTTGTGAGCTGGCGCAGGCTCATGAGCATCGATACCGGAAATCAAGACCGAGGAATCCCAACCAACAACCCAAAGTTTGGACTGGGCCGCAATGGACAAGTTCTCTAATTTATCTACGAGTTTTTCCTGGTTCTCTAAATCGGATTGTTGGGTAGAAATGGACGTGACAGAGAATCGACGTTTGTGGCCCTCGTACTCCACTTCCAAGATTTGGGCATATGTGATGTATTTCAGGTCAACTGGACATGTAAAATGTCAATCATGGATACTCAGGCAAGGGGGACATCAGTAAAAGGAAGCTAGATACTCGCCTAAACACTCGCGAAGTAATAAGCTCAGCCAATCTCGCTGTTTGCCTTCGGCCGTGTGGCTGGTGACGTTTGACACCGGGTTAGAAATCTCTTTCAGGCGGATGGTACCTGCCTCCTGGAGGTGGCGAAGAGAGGGGAGACCAGGTGGTGCTTTCGGAAACGTCACCCCAGACAAGGAAAAGGCCTGGACTTCGTCTCCTGGCTGAAGCCGAGCCGTTAAACGCAGAGAGGTAGGAACAAGGACAGCTGGAAAGCCATGAGGTGCGTCTAAGATTATAAATTAGATTGACGCATACATTCCTGAGATATTTCAGGTGAGGGCCATGCGATTCCGACAGCGTATTCCTGTCAAGCCAAATTAAACGATCTGATAAAGAGAAAACATTGAAATTTTGGTTGCAAGTGAACCAACCTTCTGTATATCTTCACCTTCGCCTTTGCATACAGCTACAATGTCACCGGTGCAAATTTTATAATACTTCATCGCATCTGGGTTGAAGGTAATACGCCGAGCGGCGCGAGCCAGGAATCCTGACGCTTCATTACTTTCGAGAGTAAATCTCGCCGATGAGATGGAAGTCATGATACGTATAGCTAAATAAAAACGCAAGGCAATTTCCTATAGGAAGAAATGTTCCGTCAGTTGTCCTTATAATACACCCTTGTTCCTTTATCTAAAACACTAACCTTAGATAGAGGGAAAGGTTGATCGGCCACCAAACGTCAGATCTAAGATAAAATCAATGGGTAAGTTAGGTGAAAAGATTGAATTATTGTCTCATTGATGTAAGCAAACCATTCAGATGTACACTCTACGAAGAAAGTGCAAGTTTCCAGAAGTACGATGTGTTCACTGGAAATTTTGAACGTTTGTTGAAGGATTGATCTGCCAGGGCCCACAAGGAGAGGGTTCGGGGTCCGCCAACTCCGCCACACATTCCGACCTGGCTCACCGATCCCTGTAATATCCACGAATGCGGCCTGGCTGGATAGCCAGCGTTCTCCTAGCTTCCTCTCTATACTCCTCAACTCTTGGGAACCTATCAGGAGAACAGTTTGATGAGCACCTATCCATTCGCTCGTTGCGAGATGGCAAGGTTGCGTCCACATTCTCATTCAAAACACTGTTGAAAGGCGTGTCACCAAGGGACCCTCGAAGTCTCGGTACGGATGATATTTGTGAGTCGTTTTCGCGTGCGGTACGTTTTGGTCGGCTGACTGCTCTTCATAGCCCAGCATTACACGGTTTTTCCATTGGCACTGGGCCAAATACTCCGAGAGTACGCGGTGACGGAGTTACATCTTACTCTCAACGCCGGGAACTGGCATTATGATCGCTGGGGATACCCAGAGGAAGTTGGTGTCGGTACCGGCGCGGAGCTATGGGCTTGGATGGGTGACGGTGCTCAGTTGAGGTACGTTTCTAACTAGTTTTCCTGAACTTGACAAACAATCTACGTTCTGCAGTATTGATGACCGCTGGAAGGGTCTGCGGAACGCCCTCGCTGGACTATTTTGCGCCTCTCTCGGGTCTATGGATGAGCAAAGAACTACTTCACCTGCTCGGTCATTCGAGCCAGAGGGTGACTTGCCAGACTGGGGCATATCTCACGAAATACGTCATGCCACACTCCCCTCGGAACATGTTTGCACCGAGAATTTAACCCCATTTCTCAAACTTTTGCCATGCAAGTCCTTATCCGGCATAGCGAGTCTATTAAATCCACATCGCCTCTTTGACGCCGATTGGCACGGCATGGGTGTTCATGTGCTGTGGCGCGAGGACGAAGGCGTCGAAGTACGGCTGGCGTTCCAGTCCGTTTCTGACCCTTTACGGTCTTCGTTGACGAGGAAGCAAGGTTTAACTGTTCTAAAACATTTGGTATTCTCGTGCTAATTGTACATCTTAGATTGGTCTTTCCGAAGTTTGTTTGACCGCACAATTGAAAGGAAATGCCCTGTTGCGCAATCTAGTCGTGTGCAGGTGACGCTACCTTCGCTAGGAGCATACAGTGTTAACCCTGAGCCGACGTCGATTGAGGAAGGTCGAGCTAACTTTGAAGTTGCCAACAGTGAGTCTGCAGCCTCGTCTCTTCAGACTTTGTTCTAATTTTTTTGATGACAGTTGCCCAACCTCTCGATGTCAGTCTGAAATGGGCAGGAGACTTTGAATATCGTCAGTGTTTCTCTACTCGCGAGTGATGCCACTTTTATGCTGATTCTGCAAAGCTATCGGCTTCCAACCTCCTCTAAGCTTTCTGTCAGTCCAGAGGAGTCTGCATGGCGCTAGCCAGGCCCATGGAGAACTGGCTGTTGCTTTGAGTAATCACCTCAGTGAACCCTTACAGGTCGTGTATTTGGAGACAATGCCTTGGCTAGTGCAATTCTATTTACATACCCTAAAAATCCACGTTGAAGGGTCTCGTCGTGGTATGACATGCTTTTGATCCCTTTTCTGGTAGTAGATCGCTGACGCGTTTTATAGACGATGCCATCTCGCAGATGACGTACATACCAGCAGTACCGCATGCGCGCCCTGCTACCTTCCAATGTGTCCTCTCGATCCCTCCCGCAACAACACTTTATCTCACCATGGACGTTGCCAAGGCCTTCCTTAGGTACACCGAGCATCCTCCGGACGCCCAGCGGGGATGGGATCTACCGCCTGCAATTATCACTCTATTCGAACCCAATCAGAACGCCTCCGCCCATCATCATCCTGCCAAGCGTTTCTACACCTCCACTCTTCTCGTCGATCTGGCCACGCCAGATTTTAGCATGCCCTACAATGTAATCATCTTCACCTGTTCGCTCATCGCCTTCATCTTTGGTAGTATATTCAACCTCTTGACGAGGAAGTTCGTGGTAGTCCAGGTCGAGTCGACCAAGGAGGAGTGAATGAAACAATATCCTTTCGTGGGCATACGCATCGTCGGTTGTGGAGCCTTCCAAGCTTTTGAAGCTATCAATCCATCATGGTATTCTACCAATGTTCTTTTTTGCTTCTGATGGGAAAGTGCACGAAGACTAAAAGACCACGCCTTTATCATCATTAATCGGGAAACCTGTTGTGAAAGATAACCCGACTTCAGCCGGCTACGAGGGTCGGTCGGCGTTCGTGTACATGGGGTGCTAGAGTGGTCGAGGCAGGGCAATCCGAGAAAGCTCCCACAGGTTATCCGGCGTGGGGCTTACCCTGAGGTCTGCTTCCTACTGGGCCTCTGACCAGATAGGACTTTATGGTGGTGTATTTTCATGGTGCCTCGCGCTTGTTTGGCTGCCTCTTGGGAAAGGTTGGATTAGAAACGCCACAGCGCTGCGCTGGTGATCTTTCAAGGTTCCGGAAGCTATAAATGTATTTATTCTATGGCAAACCCGTTTCGGCCACTCGGAACATAACCAGTCCCCGACCTTCACGTGTATTTTTTTCGAACGTCATTCACGCAGGTGTAGGCTGTATCAGGAGCGATTCAGGATCTCGTCGGCTGCCAGAGGAATCTGGATTTTGAGCTCAGCGCTTTGCGTGTCGTAACGAGCTCGATTCCCGACTGTCGGTAACATTCTTCCTTATCATCGCGTCTTGTTATCAACACGATAAGTACGCGCGCCATACGAGGCTAAAGCTCGCTTCGAGATACGTATAACCTTCTCTAGTATTTGTCTGCGCTCTCTCTCCCGAGGTTATCCAGGCCACGAGGAGAAATCCCTTGGAGCTCGGATTTTGGTCCAGCATTGGCAGGCCTAGTGTTGATGGATCTAATCACTTCCTGACGGTCACATGTCGCCCGCTTCCCCAATTGACGTCTGCATCGGAACGGAGGTCGAGGAAACGTTGGCACATGTGGTCACTCGTCTCACGCAACTATTACTATTAGAACGGATGTGGCTACTGATGGGTCCGAATTGCAACTGTATGGCCGCATGTTACTCAAGCTATAGATGTCGGGCTAGGGATAAATAGAACGTCCCTTTAACCTTTGGCGCTCCAATAAGTCCCTCCCTCCACTTTGCTACCATTCTATCCATTCCCCCCCACATAGCAACATGTGCCGCCGCATAGCGTATGTTTTTTGTCTCTACGTGCCCCGCGTCTTGCTAATCAGTGATGCTCCTTCAGCGAAGGGACACGCTGGACACGCTGCGGGGTTCGTAGAAAACTGATATGACTGCGTTCCTCACCACCTGACTGACGCGTCTCGTCCACAGCACTTCCAACGACACCTGATCGTCGCGATAATGGACTGCAACTCGTACCGCTGCGAACGAAGTTACTTCCACCCACCAGAATGCAGGCCCCCATATTGTCGCTGCGTAAACGTCCGCTCAGATCTGCTTGCTGCGTTTGAACATGTTTAATCTGACGAGTGGGGTATCGGCGCGTAGGTGTACGGTGATGAGGTCCAAAAAGATATCGACGCCTGCGACGACTTCTGCTGGCAATGCCGGGCAGCGCAGGAACGCGCAGCACGACAGAAAACCCGCGCGTGACCATCGACGATGCTCGCTCAGAACGCTTGGGCTCCGACTTGGCGCCCCACTCACCGAACGTTGTACCTTACTGTATATCCATATCCATACCCATTGTATTTCAGAGTGTATAATGTGATCTGTGCCTACTTCAACGATGACGCAAGAGTAGGGTGCCTAAAAACAACCTGCCGGCATTGCACTGCCAGGGAGGGGCCCCAATCAAGAGTTCGTTAACGTCAACGTTGATCTTGTGCACCCACCTCAAAAGGTCACGCTCAACGCCAATTACGCATACGGTATCACTGACACTAGTGCGCCGTGGTGGCGATACATGTGACCAGCAAAGAAACGTGGAAGCGCCCACTGACAGGTCATACTTGTGTTATATGAACCGTGCAGCAATTTCCCCGCAGCGGCAGCGAAGAATTCGAAGATGACGTTAACCCGCAGAATAGAATGCTCATTTTGGGTAACATTGACCCGCTAGATCAAAGAAAAACTAACGGAAGGACGCTTCTGTACATGTACGTAAGATTCGAATGAAGAGAATGGGCTTGGAATATATATCACTGAGCCCACAGTTCTTGCGACGCGTGTCCGTTGATCAGCGATAGAGGTTGGCGAGTACTCATTGTTCTCTAGCTTCTAGACAAATCTCCGAGCGATATCGAGTCCGAGATCTGCAAAACAGTTTCGCCGGAAGATTTCCTTCCCGCGAAGATTTTTTGGGATACCACCGCGATGGGCCCGATCCAGATTCCCTGTTACTTAGGCACATATTATGGCACAGTCTGAGAAAAACATACCAGCTATGGAGAAATGACCTGTAGAGTAGATGCTTCTTGAGCTGTCAGATTGACGGGTCGCGAATAGCTCCCACATAGCAGTGTCGACGTCTCTCTTTAAGCGACACTCCCAGTGACCCGCGAGACTTCATCAGGAAACGAAAAGCCCCAAGTTCTACGCATCTATAAATATATAGAACATCGGAGTCAGAACATGAGAGTCAGAACATTCTCGCTTAACGGGATATCACCAAGTTGCCACATCGGACGGGCGAAAGAAGCCCGCACATAGCATGAATACATGAAGATCGACTCAAGAACAGGAACAAAAAGCAAAATCAGCGCTAACGATACATCCAACATGCATACCCGAACCCGAATCAAATTATCTATCCATCTATCCACCCAAGTAGATCCCCATATCACTAGTAGGTCATTTTGGCGTAGGGCCGCTCGCGCCAGTACAGCCCGCCGAAGCGGGTCCACGGCTCGAGGGTATACACAAAGCCCACGACACCAAGCACATACATAAATATAATCGCTAAACCACAAGCAGAACATCAGCATCATATCCGCATAGACAAATTATGCATGACAGTGTCAAAATCGGACTCACCTGCGCGGCGGTGCGGGTGCTCGCGGAGCTCCCACATCAGGTCGGGGAGGCCCATGATGTTGCAGAAGACGTGCGCGGAGATGGGCGGGTATATCGACGCGGTGCGCAGGAAGAGGTAGGAGCAGTGGAACCCGAACAGCGTCGTGTACGCCAGCTGGAAGAGGCTCATGAGTAGCGCGCGCTTCGCCGCGCTCGCCGTACGCCCGTAGCGGTTGAACGTGTCCCAGGCGTGGTGGACGTGCGCTGTGGGGAGAGGGGGCGGGCAAGACGCGCGTTAGCTACGCCGCGTGCATAAGTGGTCATCAGCGCACGCACCGAGTCCGAAGGAGAGTGGCCCAAGGAAGATGATGCGTTTCGTCGACGCGCCGGACATGTAGTAGACGGCTATGACGCACGCTCTGAACACGATCTCCTCCGTGATAGGTGCCTGCACACGCCAAAGCGCAACAAAGAAAAAGAAAAAGAAAAGTAAGCAGGCCGCCATCATCAGGGAAGCATCGCATCGGAGTGGCTTTTGCACGGGCTGCTCGATGTCCGAGGGAACATCATAGTGTTTATTTTTGGGAAGACACACGCACCATCACATAGTTCCGGATCCCCTGCCAGGACAGGAACTTGGACACGACGTCGCCTTGGAAGGACCACTTTGCTTGGAAAGGAAGGTTTTCCCCGAGGTACATCGCGTACAGGGGACCGAGGAAGAGAACCGGCGTGACGAGGTGCGGGTAAAGGGAATCCATGTCCCAGCGGTACAGCGTGAACCCGAGTCGCGCGATGGTCGTTTCCAGCGTCAGTTCGAAACCCTGTCATTGACGATACGTGAACACATTGTCATTCATTTGATTCGAAACACACTCACATCCGGTTTCGGGCCAACGAACGAACGCAAGATCCAGAACACAAGACCACAACAAAGCGTAGTGGCAACACACACCGCGACCAGACGAGCGCGGATAACGTCCGGGTCGTCCCTCCACCGCTCATTGACGTACTTCGGGCGTGGCGTACCGTTATCGGTACTCACTTTCCGATTCAAGAAGGACAACCGGGCGTTTTTAGAGATATACAAAGATCCCACGTACGTGAACGCGAAAAGGACCGTGAGCGCGTGAGCGGTGGACGTCGATATCGGTGGTGAGTCGAAAACGAGAGGCATGGAAGAGTATCTGGAAGTGTGGTATAGTAGTCTACCGGTCTCAGAGGCACAGCAGACAATAGTTGGCCAACAATGGTGGCAGGAGCCAAGATATACGAATCGGCCCGGGCCCCGGGTTCAAAACAAAATATACGCGAGATGATAACATTCCCTTTGCTTATCGAGCTTCATTATTTCGTCTTGAGCGCTGTTGGAGAAAACCGACGTGGAGCTTTGAGGTAGAGGCTTGTAGCTTTCATCACTACGTCGTCGTCCATTCCAGATTAGTATACAAATTCATATGAATAATTGTGTCTGAGTCTGCCTTTAAACTTCAGACGCACATGGCATACAGTTTATAATAGAAAGGTTACAAAGATGGATAACAGCCAAGTAATACAAAGATCCATCGCACGTCCTTACTATTACTAGTAGTGCGCTATCATGGTTACCCTGGCTGTGCGCCACCGACCTACAACTTTCTCCGGCTCATCAATATAAATCTCAATGGACGAGATACTCTGCTCAGCTGACGCCAACCCTACCGGTGACCAAAAGTACACCAGCCAGTCGCGCTCTCTGCTCATGCATCTTAAACTAAAATAACCACGAACATGGCGCTAATTACTCAAGCGCCCATGGGTCAGCTGAAAGAAAGTTCGCACAAGATGCACGATGGACGACTCGGATGGGCAATGGGGCAGGCCTGTGCCGACACCTGGCCACGCCGCCGGGCGGACCATACATGTAGGATGGATGCTCCACAGCACCGCAATGACAGCGTCAACAACAGGTTAGAGTAGCGGCTGTAGTGCGCCCATGAACTGGTCACATGTGCAGACCCCGTACTGCAGGTGTGCGTATGAGGCGCCCACTTCCATTGCGAACGTCAACAATCGACCACGGGATAGATTACCTGGACCGCCGAAAAGGCCAGGTTGCGGTACAGCAGAGCAAATGCTGTAAGCTCCGTGAGTGAACAGAAGCATCAGGACACCGTCGCTCTCGGAGATTGCGCCTTCACGGCAATGACTTCTTCATTCTGTCTTCTCAGCTTCGGACAAGGACAATAAACGAGGGGACGAAGCATAAAGACTTGACAGGACAGGAACATCGGCAAGGCACAATGAATCGTGTTGGTGTTGCGTAATAAAATCTATTCCATTGGCCAGCCATACCCACATCCATACCGTGCAGTTTTTTCCGTCTAGTGAGCGTGGTTCTTGTGGTGCTCTGCGAAAGCATAATGAATCAGAACCAAAGCCGACGCTCGAGCCGGGCACACACGAAAAACAACACTCACTCAAGTGCACTGTAGTACGAAGCGAGTGAGCAGGTGGGGAAAGAGATATTCGTAGTAAACGCACTGTTATAGTCCAAAGTATAGCCAATACCGAACAGGCCAACAATCAACGCAACGATAGGCTTGCCCGACGCGTTCTTGCCGCTGAAGAACCGTGCCTTGATGCCGCCAACGCGCGGAGTCGCCTGGCCCTTCGGGAGCTTGGAGTAGAAGTCCACTAGGGGTCCGAGGCCGGTGCCAGACTCGCCGGCCTACAGTAGGGAAAAGA
This sequence comes from Sphagnurus paluster, assembly GCA_018282025.1. Taxonomy (NCBI): domain Eukaryota; kingdom Fungi; phylum Basidiomycota; class Agaricomycetes; order Agaricales; family Lyophyllaceae; genus Sphagnurus; species Sphagnurus paluster. Next base: position 10,240 of record JABCKI010000070.1, on the reverse strand, counting down.
CCATTAATTTTGCCTCTGGTGGTCAAGGAGAGCTGGGCTTACGACGAGCTTGGGGGTGGCGATTTTGGGGGGAATGAGGCCCTGGAGTTGGCGGCGGACGAGGGAGGCGTACATGGTGGTGTGATGTGGTGTGCTGGTGTGCTAGTGCTCTGGTGCGTTGTTGGAGGTTCGGACTGAGTCGGGGAATAGCGATGTGTTTGCTTGGCTTTGGTTTATGTGGCTCATTTTACGGCTATGCGCGCGATCTCTTCACCCGGCGCCGTCATCATATTAATCTCCGTAAACCTCTGCGTCCTCACATTAAAACTTCATGCTCGCTACGAAAAGCACATAATCACATCGAGGTGATTTCTGAACCGTTTTATTTATCCTTTTATGTACTCACCAGTAAGCTTAAGGGATATAGATCCCACCACAGTGGTAGTCCGGAACCAAGTGGCAAACTCACAAAGCTGCAAGGCCAAATCTTCGCGGCAATAAGTTTCATGGGCCATTTCACATCCCAAATTATTTGTGATCCTGCGAGGTTATTACTGCAAATGGATCAGCCCTATCGCTATCATTCCCTGTTTCTCTGCGTGCGGTGAAGGGAAAGCCGAGGGCCAAGGGCTTGCTTAACCGTCACACTTTCCCACCTTACTTCTACCCAGGAAGACCCGGTATGAATGCACCAGCGGTTCCCTAAGCTGCAGCTTCGCATTTCTCCGTCGTACCAGGCTCTGATTTGGATCCGGAATCACAGATCCTACAACAGCAATATCCCGGAACTAAATTTCAAGTGGCAAACTCACAGAGCTGGGTGGCGAAATCTTCGCGGCAAGGACGTTCAATTGTCCATGTCACATCTCCGAGTATGTGTGCGATCACACGAGGCTTGACTTGCCATCGGAATTGGGCTCTATGGCAAGAATCTTTGCTCGCCCCAATCGGCATCGCTATCTCTTGTTTCTGCCGTTATAGTGACACCGAATGGAACACCAAGGGCTAACGACCAACGGCTTCCGAAACCCTCCGAGTGGCTCGTCCTCCCCTTTATTAGTATCAGTATTTCTCTCCTGAAAATTCTGTGCAAATAAATGTACACGTATGTACATCGCACCGGTGAAACCCCCGAGCCGGTACTACGCACTTCACCATTTCACCGTCGGACCTTCGGACTCTGGACCAGCTTCTTCGGATCTCTCGCAGGTTCTTCAGCCTTGACATATTGCCCATACCTTGAATACTAGTATATACATGATTACATGCCTAGGCGTGTCCATAGCGCCACATCGCCAAGAAAACGAGGACCAGCCCGAAAGACGCTTCTGGGTAATAAATAGCGGTATGTGTGTATCTGGGCTTCTACTCATTCCACTCGACAAAAAAAAACACAGATATTACAACAAATACCACTCATGATTGTATACTAGTACTACTGCGTCGACTCCCCTAGAAATTTATTGCACTAAATGTACGAACGCATGTACACGTCGCGGTTCCCGCGCGCACTGAGGAAGAGGGCGAGTACCTGGTGGAGAGGGTAGTCGGGGGCGAGGCGGCGGCGTGGTAGGACAAGGTGGCGTGTACGATGGTCCTGGCGCGGTCCGACGCACACCTAAATCGCATCACCGGTCCGGACGAATGTTCTGATGTTCAGGATCTATCAACTGGTAGTGATAACTGGACGCTTTCCAAGACACTTGTAGGTATGTATATTGAAGTCGACTTGAAGATAGGTACGCTGACAATGATCTTGGCTTAAGCGACAGGTCTTGATGTCTTTAGCATCTTCCAAAGATGCGATAGATCCCAAAGATGAACCTAATATTTTCCTGGATCCCCATGACAGACGGCTAGCTGGGACATCTCCATTTACCATCTACAAACACAGCCGTAGCACGGTAGCTCTTCCATCAAGTACTCTACACATGGTACCCATCTGAAAGATGGGTAAGCTATCCCAAACGTAGCACAGCGTGGTTCTTGCTTCCCGCAGCTATTTAATCTGGCAGATTTTGTGCCCTTGTATCACCACTTGGATCATGTTAACGATAGTGAAAAGTCCCTTTTCTCGAGTACTAGTGTCCGTTGCTGCCGTATCTCTCCTGACATCAACCCTCTTGCATGTCGAAGGATATTATGTTGTTCCTGAGTATTCTGCAGGACTTCTTCCGAGAGATGCTCAACAAGAATTCTCGTGGTCGAAGGTGCGTTCCTAATCCCTACTGTATCACTTTATATCTAACTCCTTTATTTCCACAGCTCACGCCTTCAGAAGACCTAATCTGGAACCCTTGCTACGAAGGTTTACAATGCGCCCGCCTGATTGTGCGTCTCGCCCGTAGTCCTATTAATAAATCATAGTGTAATTGATCCCATGACAGGTACCCTTGGACCATTTCGACACTAACGTGTCCGAAAAGGCAATCATCGCAATGACGCGCCTCCCCTCTACAGTCCCGGCCAACTCCAGCGACTACCGCGGTCCGATTCTCCTCAACCCCGGTGGCCCAGGTGGCTCTGGAGTCGACTTCGTCCTCGGTATCGGCGAATGGATTTCCAGCGTCGTCGGACCGCAATTCGACATTATCGGGTTCGATCCACGAGGTAAGTAGTAAAATAAACCGTACCAGCAGAAGCCCAATATTGAAGCCAATATGTGCATTCGTATTCGCAACTGGCAGGCGTCGCTCGTTCCACTCCACGCGTTTCCTTCCGTGGCAATGCAGTAGAACGTACTTTCTGGCAACAAAATGCGATGAGTGCGTCTCCAGACACGCTCGCCCGTGCATGGGCCCGCGGGAAGATCAACGGTCAGCTCGCTGGGGAGCGCCACGCGGATATATTACCCTACATCAACACTGCACAAACTGCTGCAGATATGCTGAGTATCGTCAGGGCTCACGGAAAGGAGAAGTTGCTATACTGGGGCTTCTCGTAAGCTATGGTCTTTTCCAATGGAAAATTCTTGTTCAATTTGAATTTGCGCAGCTATGGGAGTCTCTTGGGGTCGACTTACGCTGCTATGTTCCCTGTAAGTGTGATTTTGAAATGGTGCCGTCAATTTAGCTAAAAAAAACCTTTCTTCCAAGGACAAAATCGAACGCCTCGTTATCGACGGGGTCCTTGATATGGAGGACTACTACAAAAGTACGTCCAACATCGAACCAACAGGCGCGAACATATCCCTAACTCACCAAACTCAATCCCAGCACTATGGGCCACCAACCTCCTCGACACCGATAAGACCATGAACACATTCTACGCGACATGCCACAGCGCGGGGCCGACCCAATGTGCCTTCTACGCGCCCACGCCCGCACAGATCGCAGCAAACCTTAGCAGCCTGTACACCACCATACGCGCACGACCCGTGCCGGTGCGCACCGCGCTGTCGTACGGGCTCGTCGACTACACCCGCCTGCGCCTGACCCTGCTCACCGCACTGTGCTCGCCCTGGGCGGACTGGCCTACGCTCGCGGTGGCACTGGCCGACCTCGCGCGTGGCAATGGGACGGCCCTGTATACGATGCTGGAGCCGCCGTCGGTTGACTCGGAGTGCACGTGTCCCAGCGCGCCGGACGAGGAATTCGCAGTTGTTGATGAAGCCGGTATTGCTGTTTCGTGTAATGATGGGGATGTGGTGCCGGAGGACTTTGGAGAGCTGGAGGAGTATTTCAAGAATACGTTGAGCACATCGGAGTGGGCGGAGCTTTGGGATGTGAGGACACTTTGTGTGTAAGTGGGTTTCGGTCTGTCTTAGCGTTCGCGGTGAGCGATGGGATTGATATTGATTGCCATTGTGTGCAGGGGCTGGCCAAGTGTTCCGAAGCTTTTTAAAGGTGCGATTTGTGCGGTTTTCATAATGCAGGACTGAGTTTCTCTGATCAGGCCCGTTCGGAGCGAATACTACCAGTTTCCCCTTGTTGATTGTTGGGAACACCGCTGGTATGTGATTTCTTTCTTCTGGGAAATTATATTGGGTCCTCACTACCGTCCTGTTACAGATCCCTTAACCCCACTTTGGGCGTACGTATGCTTTCCCTGCTATCTTTCAAAATTACTGATGCACATTCGCATCTAATATACAGTGCTAAGAAGACCGCGCAAGACTTCTCCGGTGCTGTGGTACTGACGCAGGACTCTCCCGGTGTGAGTCGCTGTCTAATTCCTGTATATATAACTGTCATTCAACTGATTGCTCTCAACGTCCCAGCATTGCTCCATCGCCGCACCTTCCGTCTGCACGCAGAAGTACATCCGCGAATACTTTGCGAACGGAACCTTGCCGCCTAACGGCACTGTATGCTCAGTGCCGGGGTCACCGTTTGATGAGCCTGAAACGCTCAAGTCGAAATCTTCTACAGGCGTGGATGCAGAAGATCCCCTGCACGATGCGGTGAAGAACCTGAGCACCTTGCGCCGGTCACCTAGCCTGAGGCTGCTGTGAACGCCCCCATCTCTTACCCAGGGTTGTAATTAGGCTATGGATTTCGTCTGTGGCGTAAAGTTGCGGTATCGGTGTGGTGATTTTGTACGTATTCACATCGGCAGGCAGGAGAGGCGGATTTGGGTCCTGTGTGAAACGCAGAACAGATGGGAGAGGGGAGAGTGGGAGAGGCGGAGGGAGCAAGTCGAAGTTGGGAAACACTACAATGTACTTGAATATTGATGATCAAAAAAGATACAGTTCCATAAAATTTAAAACTGATAAGTCGGCCAAGGTGCTTCTTACGATGTTTCCAACTTGTCTCCAGCCCAACTAATTTTTACTTTCAAGATACTACCATGCATAGTAAAAAAGACATACTGCAGAGCTTCGCTTGAAAAACATGGAAGGAAATAGTTTTCATGGATCCGGAGAGGCCAAGTACACGTTGAAAGTTGAAACAGTATTGTCGCGTTTTTACTGCGCGCCACACGCCGCCACACCAACTCGGTCAGAATACTCGACGTGGGGGACTCGTCGCGTTGTTACTCAAGCTAAGATAAGACCCTATGATTGCCAGCACTAACTCCACGCTTAAGAGATGCAAAGTAGCATTCGGGGGAAGCGGACCAAGACAATGTCACCTATAGGGGCTAAACTCCTTCCAAAACACGTATCCAGTGGCTTTTCGCAAGCGTCTTGAATGCAAGCAAGTGCCTCATCGCGAGCTGTCTGTAACCCGCATCCTCCATCCACTTGCGGATCTGCGTCGTCGCCACAGTAATAGTCACACACCGCGACCGCATCGCTCAGCGCCTTGGTGACGGGGACGAGATAAAAACGTCGGGCAGGTGCCGACCATCATGATACACGGGATGATAATGTCCAAGGGCCCGAGCCCGCGCGCTGTGCGCTTTCTGTTGTTCAACTAAAACGCCGTGCTGAGGAAGAGGGCGAGCACCTGGCGGAGAGAGGCTGAGCGAACAAGCGGCGGCGGCATAGTTGCTGCACTGAGAGTGCTTATACCTCGGAGCTCAGAGAAAAAATGATCCTGCTGATATTATGTCTATGAACAGGCTGGTAGATCTCGAAGGGGTTCAAGAGGTTTATACCCCGGTATTAAAAAAAATCTGAATGTATCTTGGCACGGTTGTAGACATCACAGGCAGCCTGTAGGCCCCCGCAGAGGTAAAGAAATATACTACATGGAATCAGACCGAGTGGTGTCGACGAGTGCGAGAACTCCCTGTGCACTCAACTGATGACATTCCAAACAAAAAGGGCCCTCAACTCCGTCGACACATCTCGAGCCGTGCATGTCTCGATCAAATAGCCGACACCCCATATATCAACCTCCGCCTCATGGTCATCGCTAAAAATGGCTGCTGAATGACTCGAGCATGAGAAGGATGTTTCGGCCTTCGTAGGAGGCTCGGCGGCATCCTCCCAGTTGACGAGGAGCCATGTCGAACGGTCGTCAATCCTGCGAACAACATTTTCCCATCGGATATCACGGTGGTATACCGGTACTTGATGAGCAGCCTGCAACCGTATGAGCTTCATTTTTGATGGATGGAATATGCATATGAAAAATTGGCGTACAATAAGTGTTTTCAGGAGACACTCAAGGCACTGCCGTAGCTCTTTCTCGACCAGCGGCTGCCCGGCAATTCCACGTGGGCCGAAGTGCGCAACATTCTGCTTTGCGAAGAGCAGAACATCTGTATTGGGTATATTACGTGTCTCGAGCACTCCATAAATTTTCCGGAGGTGATCGACCTTTGCTTCAGGATGTTCGCATGTGTAGGTCTTCATGACAAGGGTGCCTGTAGTTTCCACGATCGCGGAATTTGGCCTGGCTCATGTCTTTCCGAGTGGTCATACTCAGATCAAACAGAAATTACTTAATTTGCAAGCAGTCCAAAATCCTCAACGCCAGACGCGACGAGCCCGGTCAGCCGAGGGAGGATACTTGCGAGGTTGATAATGTGGCGCAGGTGGGCGATGCGATCCTTTTTTTCCTCAAATCGAAGTTGACCAAGTCATGAACTTTTGCTGTGTCTCCTGGAGAATCGGGGGCAGTAATAGCGAAAAGCGTCATATCAGGCACCACACAGTGGTAGCCTGGGACAAAAAAATCCAGACGATGAATGCAATCGAAATGCTAGATTACTCACCGAGCATATAGGGGGCAGGGTCGTAAACCCAGTTGAATTTTTGTGCAAGTTTGGCCTTAGGATTCTCAGGCTCCTCGGTCCCCTCCTGACCGCGGAATGGACATATTCCGTTGAGAAGGAAGTAGTCCCACAATGAATGGAACAGCTTCACTGTGCCTCCTGCAGGCGCAGGCGTTTGAACAGCGCCAATGAAACAGAAGAAGTCTAAGTCAACCCTATTTTGAAAATTGTCCCAATAGCATCCCTCTGACACCCGTCGGAAGTGAGTCCAGTGTAAATAGTATTTGAGATGGGGATCTTCTCGAAGTCAAGTAGGGGCTCGTCGAGAGCCCCCGGAAGCTCTTCAAGAGAAGGAAGGTGCCTCCTGAGTCGCTTGGTCCGCAAGCTCTCAAGAATATTCTGGTTAGCTGTATAGAAAAGTGAGAATTCACAGTTTGGGTTTGAAAAGACGCAGTGGCACACTCAGGGGACGTTTCCTGTTGACAGCTGTGAACGCAATACAATGGTTTAGGGCCCTTCAACATTGAGTAGGGGATAAAAATGCACAATCACCAAGCACGGGCACCTCAACAAGAACGTGGATGGTATCAACTGGTAAAACAGTCTCGAAAATCTCGGAAATCTTGGAAGTGGGACTTAAGCGACGAAGACGCTTGTCGGTGCCGTCGAAACGGATAATGTCCAGAGCTTTCTCTAAATTATCGTCCGCAGGAATGGTGCATTTCCAGAGTACGAGGTCACTGCGCTCTACCTTTTTGAGGCTACGGTTGTGCTCAAGTTTGATCTATTTTCTAAGGGAGGCAACCATACGATCGGCATTCATTTCAACCTCAAAAATACATTGGGCATTTCTTTGGGCCAGACAAGACACATGATTCTCAAATTCATGCTAGGCATTACAGGCTGGTAAAGGATGGCGCAAGGTGGCGCAAGGTCGAAGTCCGTGTGAAAGAATCCAAACCGTTCTCTTTATGGTAATGCCTTTTTAAGTTTTAAGCGGAGCTGTAAATTCAGTGGGGCGATGTTTGAATTCAAACTGAGACCTCCGCGCTCGCTCAGCGCTCAGAGCTTTTTATCCCGCTCCTTCTATCCCACCATGTCTGGCCTGAAATTGAAGCTAACGTGTATTTTATGGCCTAATTAGAACCCGCAGGAAACCATTATCCCAATAACAGTAGATCAAAACGTGCTCGTGTCTCAAGGACTTGATCAAAGAAAAACTTGTCGAAAAGCTTCACCGCGTCGATGCCGTCGAACTCATACTCTGGAGGTGCTCGATTCCTATCAACGAAAATCTACAGGAAATCTTGGATACTTTCTGTTTCGATGGCACCGATACGCGGCTCACTAAGCTACCTTCCGCCTCTGAGATTTCCGAGTTCTTTGACATTGGTTTACCCCGCAAAACTATCCACGTCCTTGTTCAGGTACCTGCATATGGTGAGTTTGGCACCTATATATCCTATTCAATACTCAAGGGCCCTCATCCATTGTATTGTGTTCGTAGCTGCCAGCACGAAGCGACGCATGGGTAAGCCGATGCACTTTTTCAAGCCCGAACTGTGGATTCTCACTATTTTACCCAGTAGATGAGGGTACTGTCAAAAGTTTGCGGTAAATCAAGAGCGAGCTTCCTTCATTTGAATATCTTCTGGGATTTCTCGAGAAGCCCCTACTGGACTCGGAGAAGATTCCTATCACAGATGTCATGTACAACCGCCTTGTTTCTGATGACTGTGACGAGGATACCATCGGGACGGTGTTCAAAATCGGGGAATTCGACCCAGACCTCCACCCTTTCTTCGCCGCTGCTAGTATCGAACACCCACCCGCAGGAAGCGAGTCTTTCCTCCCATTTTGGGATACTAACGTCCGCCTCCTCGAGTTCCTGATTCCGGAGGGGGTATCCATCCGCCAAAGTAACCAACACCTGGACCCGAATTATATCTTCGTTCTGAACAACACAGGTTCGTTCCGCGGTGAGGAGAGGCACGAGGACTCGGGAGATGCCAAGGCTGTAGCAGAGAAACTCAACTGGGTGTATGACCCTGCCCCCTACATGCTCGGTGAGTGATCTGGCACTGGCATTTCGACGACATTCATGATCTGGAATGTTTTTAGGCTATTACTGCCAGGGGTCCAAGATGACGCTTGTTGCCATTACTGCATCAGATACTCTAGCACCAAACGTCGACGACCTGGTCACCGTTGATTTAAGGCAGAGAAAGGATCGCATCGCCAACATACGCCACATGATCAACATCGCGAGTGTTCTCCCTGAGCTGGCCAGACTTGCTAGATCTTGATCATTGATGCCTGACTACCAAATACTTCAATTTCCTATTCTTAGTTTATGACCAGGTCGTGTATCGCTGTGTACTCCAACTGGATAAATGTAATTCTATCCGACTCCCGTAGCAGCAGCATTCTAATGTGTGGACTTAAAAAGTAACGCATATTCGTCGCGTGCTAAGCGACCATATTCTTCTAATACAAGTCAAACCTATCCATGTTTCGTTAAAAGCCGCACATGTACAGATAACTGTAAGCAGTCTATCAGATGCCGGAAAACTGAAGCATACAGTACTCATCAATCTAATATGCAAGAAGGCAAAGAGAAGGAGGGTTCATGAGAGCAACATTCGAGAGCATAAATAACGATACGGTATACGGTCCGTCGCGCCCGTCGACACAGGACACAGGTGCAGGTGCAGGCGCAGGTGCAGGCGCATTACACACTTCCTCCCTCCCCGCTCACTCGCCCGCAAACAGGCGGATGATCATATATGCCGTCGACCCGGTGAACCTCACAACTAGAGCAACGAACAAGCGCACGTGAGCCACATCGAACAAGGGGCGGAGAGGGAGAGAAACAGAGAGGGTGCTTACACGCGAGACCCGCAACGGAGAACAACAAGAACGCCATATAGCCCGTCACCGTCGCGTTCGCGCCGGTCTGCTTCGCTTTACTGTTCGCCGAGCTGTGTGGGGGGCGGGCATGAGAAACAGAGACACGATGATGAGCCAAGCGGGGACATACGTTATTGCTGCAGCAAGCAGTGCCTAATGGGTAAAACGTAAGATGTAAGCATGGGATGGGCGCAACGTGAAGAAGAAACACCAAAACTTACGTTACTCAACGTCCATGCCAGCAGGACCTACGGCAAACCCAAAAAAACCCAGTTAGATCTCGATATCCACCACACGCAAGCCTTAACACAACTCACACTAAACAACGAAACATCAGCAAAACCCCCACCTCAAAACAGAAAACAAAACTCACTTCGTTCTAAACCCACGATAATAATCCTCCTGCACAGTCGCCGCATCCGGCGTCGACTCCACCTTGGGCGGCTTCGTATTGAGCACATGTATCGCGTCCTCATACAGCGCATTGATATCGTTCTTGGTAGTAGGCACGGCGACCTCGACCTCGTTCTTGTTCTCGCCCTTGACCTCGACCTTGCCGAGGTCGGTCTGCACCTTGTTGTCGCCCTTGGTGCCCCAGGACACGTCGTGCACGTTCGCGAACTGCAGAGGGGGGGGGGGGGAGGGGTGAGATGGGGCGCCCCGGAAAGGAAAGGGGGGGGGGGGGGGGGTGGGACCCCCCCCGTAGGCGTTGGGGACGGCCGTGTACGACGGCCCCCGGGGG
>JABCKI010000069.1:0-44781 GCA_018282025.1 Sphagnurus paluster | reverse complement strand
CGCTGGCGGCTTGCAGATTTGAGGGCCAAATTTCAGGAAATTTCCGGACAAACATCTAGGGGAGCTTCCGGGGGCCTGCCCGAGCGCAGCGAGTGGCGTGCCGGAGGCACGGGTCGTAAGCTCGTGTTATTTAATACACGGACTTTTGACTGGGGATCAAGAGGCATCGAGGCTATTATTCAACACTGATTGCCACTGTTTGTTGTGGCAACGCCTCAATTCGTGTCTCCTACAACTTACCGTCGATGATGCAATGTTAGACGATGGTGATGGTGACGACGAGGATGGCGACGTTGGTTACGCTGGAATGTAGCACACAATACATATACCCTTAAGTTCCTATTGCGAGGCTCTAGTGTAGATGGAGACAATTTAAGCTGACTCAATGTACTCGACATGCGCACAATTATTACAACACCAATAGTGACTCGCGACGACTTGACAATTCTCCTACAAGCTTTCCAGCTCGCTGAAATTCGTGGGTAGCTGCTACACAAAGAATAAGCAATTCTAATTTCGAGTAAATGTTATGGAAAAGCCACAAGTCTCTGCCCGCGTATCGCTAGATTACAATCCTGCACAATGATTATAAGGGTTCGATAACGTCTGGGCAATCATTCTCAAGGTCACCAAACAAGGATAATTGCAACAAGGTCATTTCGGACTTTGACAAATTTACTGATGTCACATATACGACCCACGGAGCTGGGAAAGAGTTCCCCTTCGTCACAAGAAGTATTCACAATCTAAAGGCAAGACCCACCGAGACGCTCGCCGATAATGCGAAACTGTGATTTCTTGTGCGGTTCTCACATATGCACTCCAATGTGATAGAAGTGTATGTGTGAACCTAAGGATGATTTGTTCGAAATCCTTCACTATTGCAATAGTCTCATGGAGTCGCAAGCGCTGAGCTAAACAGCAATATGCTAAACGAAGGATAGCGATCCTCTGTAACTTCATCTGTATTATCAAACCCAGGAATGGTGGGTGGCCGAATGGCCAAGTTGTGATTCTCAGGCGCCTCGTGCCCAAAGTGCCCGTTTACATTGCAAGGTTAGAATTAGAACACTGAGTACTGAAAGCCGCAAGGCGCATATTTGAACAATCTCTGTGCCGATTCATGTACATGACCGGCATCTGTCCTAGTCATGGGTCAAATTGAAAACTGCGCCTCAAAGCCAGAAGCTAGAGCAATACCAAATCAACATTGAGCAAATCTATCTGAAAAAAGATATCGATACAGCATGCGAAAAGATCCTCCGCCCTCCTGAACACCACGCGCACATCCAAGAGCTCCACCACCCTCGGCTAACCAGTCTTATTTTTACTACGCTTCCCGACCTGCGCAGAGAAACCTTTATTGATTCCGCTCACGGAGCGCCGCGAGCCGCATGCCTCGCACGCCATGAAGAAGATACGGTTCTCCTTTGTCAGCAGCGTGTCTGGCGACTTGCACATTTTGCAGGTGACGTATTCGACTATACAAGGGATGGGTCAGCGATCGTTCAAAGTGGAAAGACAGAAGAGAAAGAGCAAAAATTGGCCGGCCATACGCCAACATAATGGGCATGAGAATTCAATGCTGGGGACCCGTCAGGTACAGGACGTCCAAACCAAGCCTTGACTCTAACGAGCACCGAAAGAGCACTGCGCTAGAAGAGTTGAACCTCACGAAAGTACTCACCAATATACCGTCTCAGGACATTCTCGACTTGTTTCTGCTGGAAACGACCCTTGATAACAAGGCGGCCAGCGCCGTCGACACTGCCCGTCGTTCCCATCTCAGAGAACAGGAATTGGATGACATGTTCGGGCTTTTGTTGCAGTTAGTATCCAGCATAGCGGAAAAAGGGAGCGACTCACCTGACGATGCATCTTCTTGCAAATATCGGTGACATTGGCGAAGATAGACTTTTTGTTGCCTTCACGATGGATCGACGGCGGCGCGATGGTGTAGCGCTTCTGCGACGAGCTTGAGAGGAGGGACGGATTCGCTGCGTGCAAGGAGGCGTAGAACCGTGTTAGAAGCTAAAAATGTTAATGTTAGATATTAGGCCATGGCCATAGTCACGATAGCCAACACAACATACCTCTGGATATGTATAATCCCGATCACTCTGCAGCCATGCTTCATTACCCGCCTCAACGCCAACGGGCGCGTCACCCTGCGCGAAGGGATCATCACCGAGATCGGTGTCGTCGTTGAGGTGGTCAAGGTTCGGTGCAGGGCCATCGTCATCATCGTCATCCTCTCCTTCGCCTGTAGTCTTGGCCTTGGACTCGTTCAGCTCCTTCTCGAACGCATCGAGGTCGAACGCGGCCTTTTTCTTGCTCGATTTCTTCTTCTTCTTGATATCAGAAAAGTCTAGGTCTTCGGCGGCGCCTGTGGTATCAGCTGCTGCTGCGGGGGCTGTGGTAATCGGTGTAGATGTCCCAGAATCGTCTCCCTGTGAATAAAATGAAAAATTAGAAAAAGTGAGCCAGAGCTAGCAATGTGTGCAGCACGCACGAAGTCCATGGGGATCTCCTTTTTCTTCTTTTTCTTCTTCATGTCGCCAAACATGGCCTTGAACTCGTCATCGGTACCCTTGTCCTTTTCTGCGCCCTTTTCCTTCTCGAGTTTTCCAGCCATGAGCTCGTGCGCTGTGGCTGGTCCGAGATCGACTGCATCGCCCGCGATGGTGGTGCTGTCGATGGAGTCTGGTGCGGGCGCGGTGGGGTCCGCGTCTGCGCCAAGCGGGTCCTCGGTGAACGCAACAGTCTTCTTCTTGCGCTTCTTGAGCGAAGGGTCAAATAGTGGCTCTGCCATCGTCACTCGTGGTCGTCGTAGTCGTTGATTAGATTATGTCGATGACTCCTAGTCGATTCAAGCTCCGCTATGCGTGGGAAGTCGAGACGGAAAAGCCGGGCGAGCCCGACTTGGAACTGGCAAAATCTAACCCCTCCACACCAACTCCCCTTCATCCTCCTTCGCTGCTAGAATGTCGCTGCTGGCCCGTCGTACTCTCACTGCCGCGCAGGCCCCCAACGGTGCCCGCAACATGGCCACTCTCCGCGAGATCGAGTTGCGTCTCAAGTCCGTCCGCAACATCCAGAAAATCACCAACGTGCGTTTGTTCGCTTGGTCTGGAGGGATAATCTAAGAGCGGGATTGATTTTTGGTCTATTTTGCACACAGTCGATGAAGGTTGTTGCGTCAACAAAGCTTGCCAAGGCCCAGCGTGCCATGAACGCTGGCAAGCAGTACGGTATTGCCAACAACGGTGCGTGTCTTCTTTTCTATGTAACACTATCAAGCTCACACCAATACAGAGGTCTTCCTGAACTCGCCGTCTGACAAGCCTGCCGCAAACCGTCTCTTTGTCGTCATCTCCTCCGACAAGGGTCTATGCGGTGGTATTCACTCCTCCGTCACCAAAGCTACGCGCCGCGCACTAAACAATGCCACTGACTCGCCAATTGCCGGCGCCGCGCCTGTAGACTCTGACTCCCCTGTCATGATCATCGGTGACAAGTCCAAGGCTCAGCTTTCTCGTGCCGTGCCCGGCAACCTTCGCCTTACCTTCAACCAAATTGGCCGTGACATCCCGACCTTTGCCGACGCTGCGTCCGTCGCTGACCTGATTGTGAAGAGCGGTGTCAAGTACGACAGTGTTGTCCTCATCTACAACAAGTTCGTCAGTGCCATTTCGTATGAGGCTGCGGCTATGGAGGTCAAAGCAGAGGAGGGACTACGGGAGAGTGGTACGCGCGTTTTGGTGATGTGATCTAATAACAAGTACTCACATGGCGTGGTAGATGCCTTCAAGGCCTACGAAAACGAGGACGATGTCACCAAGGACCTTGCCGAGTTCTCCCTTGCGAATGCCATCTTCGCCACCCTGACTGAAAGCCACGCCTGCGAACAGAGCTCTCGGTGCGTCTTTAATACTGTCAAGATATCCCCCGATAGTCCTCCCTCGCTCCCACTTCTTCATCACAATCTTACTCCAGACACTAATCATTCACCCAACAGTCGGAATGCCATGGACAACGCGTCCAAGAATGCCGGAGAGATGATTGGCTCCCTCCAGATGCAGTACAACCGTGGTCGCCAGGCCGCCATCACGAACGAACTAGTGGATATCATTACTGGTGCGTTTTATCTTGCTACCCTAAACATACACCCTGCTTCCGCCTTCCTCTATCCTTTACTGGTCCGCTGATGCTACCTTTTCCGCTCCCCAGGTGCCTCCGCGCTCTAGAGTTCCTGCACGTGGAAGTAAAATTCTCGTAGACTGTATAGTGTAGCGGAGTGCCTATCTATACAATTTTTCGCTTTGAGAGTGTGACCTTATGGCATACTATCAGTGAGAAATAGACACTTCGTGCCGCAGTACTGATAGACATGTAGGCTGTCAAACGACGCAAGGAGTCTCATAAGTTGCAACTAACTTGATAGTTTCTTGGAACCTATTACCCTTGCAAAATGTCGTCAAGAGTTGACTTGTCCATCAATACTCAACTCGTTCATGGATGAGAATATGAGATAATTCGACCTGGAACAATCCGCGCGAGACGTGCATGAACAGGAAAACGTCAACTTTGAGGTGCGTGACATGCGCCACAGTGTGCCACATGCCGTTCAGTCTTCACATGCATGGGGCTCTTATTCGGTAAAATTTCCCAGTCAATTTATTCTTCCCATTGCAGTGAGTAAACAAGACATCGGTCGCTCTTGTACTCAAGAAACCAAGGCCCTCGGAAAATTCCTCCCAGGAAAAAACATACGAGAATCAGAGTGCCAGTTTGAAATTGTAAATCGTGATACTCGAGATGGTCTCCTGGGCCAGTGTGTCTTTATATATCTCTCATTATATCATCTCCCTGACGATATGACTGTCAGCTGTTTGTGTCAACACGCATCCGAAAGTGCTGCTCTACCTGGGATTTGACGTACATAGCGTTCGTAATAGTGGTAAGCAGCATGAAAGTTGTTCGGCGTGCAGGCTTTTGACTTCTGTTTGACACCTGTCTCGTGGATTTGAGTCCTCGATATGCAAGAGATAGATAGATAGATGACCCGCATCAATCAATTTTCGGTACTTCGAATTCAAATCCTGAAGGTAAGTATGTATGTGCGTCCCATGGTGTTTCTGATCTGACCTCATTACACACCACCGCTAAGCTCATCAGCAACGTCATTTGCGGAAACAGAGCGGCCATTCGATCCCAAATCAGTCGATCCAGTCTGCCAACTGTAAAGTTCCGTTTTCTTTCCACGATACATCGTTCTTGTGTGCACTGCGGAGGCGCTGTCATGGATCACTCCAACATGAGGCATGTCAGGAGCAACGTGAACGATGATGTCAAGGACAATATCTGTGTATAAGACAGTCCTGCAGTAAAAGTGACACGCACTCTTCAGTCACATCCATCGAACAAATGACTGAACTCGAACCTGGAGTTTACTATATCATCAACAAGATGGGCCCTAGAGTCGGAAGGGCCCCCTTCGAGGACCATAGTCTCCTCCCAAAACCTATCAAAAGTGAGATCTCGGAAATCACTCCCGACAACCCTTCTTTTCCCTCTGGACCCGGGATTGTTATCGGTAACCTAGAGCACCTCCAGGTCTGCCAATAATTAATTAGTACCCGTCTTTGGTAAAACTAACTGGAGCGTTTCTCTGATTGAAGTGGACCGTCATTCGTCTGGAGAATGGCAATTATAAACTTTCTGTTCTAGGCGCCCCTGTTGCTCCCATCGATGGCTATGTTCGCGCTATTGTGAATCCCGAGGAATTGGACCGATCCGAGTGGGTCATTACCAGGCACAAAGATATGGAGGGCTTTACGTGAGTGAAAATCCGTGAGGCTATAATTGTTGCTTTAACACGAGGGATGCTCTATTTCTTTAGGATCGAGGAGGCCAAAAATAAATCTGTTGGCTGGGCTCTGGAAGATTTAGGTGCACAATTATATGATGTTCCGGTAAGACTGCAGGACCCTACTCGGCAAGGATTATTGAATGTGATTTATGCTATACGTTTTCTAGGTCGTTAGTCGACCAATTATTGCCTCCAAGACCTTCCCTCTTTCCTTCACTGCAACTGAGATATGGGCCTTCAAGAAGGTCAATGAGGATGAATGAAGGAAGAAAATAAGCAAAAAATTATGAATGTATATTTGCTGGACTTGATTTACTCCAATTTCGTTACATCCGTTTTTAGTGGTTCTGCTTGCCGACGACGGTATGCACCATCAAGAGGCAGGGCTGTTCAACGGAACGGCAGGTCTGCTATTAACAGTAGCAACGGTACACCCCTCGCTGTGACATTCGCAATAAGTACATAGGCAACTTCTAAGTCTTTGCACCTCAGATCTCACTGGGTGGTAAATAGTTGAAACGGCATGCTCAAGGTCCAGATCTATTGTCGCGCGATGAACCGCGAGACTTTTGTAGCCCAATCCTGTTAAAAGCTTGGTTTGGCTACCCTAAACGCCACCCACGTAGGACGTCCGACTGAGTTTAGCAGGTAATGATGGCTGGCCGCTGAGTAATACGTGAGTAGTCGTGCCCACGTTGCCTCAAGCCCATCGCCTGAGGCCCCGAACCTTATCATCAGCTGACCTATGTATGAAAGCTTCGAAATAAATTTAGTAGCCGAATCTTTGCCGCTGGCATTGAGCGGCCTGCGCCACACCGCGTGACCTCCACATCCGACCAAGTGGCGAATGACCTTGCCCTGCAATTGCCGCGGCTCGGCATGTGTCTCAAGGAAATGACAAGGAAATCTTTCGGGGAAAGCGTTTAATGTTTAGTGATCAAGGATGGATGAACTCACTCAAGGTGCTGACAATACAAGTGTACATTTCGTCTCCGTTTTCTGATTACCGCGACTCCAGTGTCGTACCGATCCTTGGGGATTGTCACCCACTAACGATCATCGGGGGGCTGGTTATAATGGATAAGCCCTGGAATCACACGTCGAGTCGTCCAAGCAAACGCCAAGTCCTCCAAAATGTGACTCAGTGGAATTTTCGGAATTTGTAGACAGATCCCCTTGCTTACAAGGGTTCTTGCTGGTCTTTAATTGTCCGCACTTTTCGTCCAACCGGCAGTCCCCGCTGTGTACATCAATTCCTACAGCCAAGCATTTGCGCCGTACGTGCAGACAAGCCTGAAATTTCCTCGACTTTAGACCTCTTCTTGGAGTCTATTAAACGTAAGCAAGGGTTATGTCGGCGGAGACGACACTTCCCTCTAGTTCTGTAACTGCGCAAAAAACCCTCTGTCAGTGTACTTACTCTGTTATTATATTAAATTAAAGACCATATTTATGTTCAACGTTCAACCCCAGCATTTAATCCATACACTAGCCACCTCAGCCTCGAGGGAATTTTTAGCTGACAGAATGTCCATGAGTAGTACCTAGTGAAGCTCGGCGAGCCCAACCTGCAAGCCGACAGTGCCGCAAGACGCCGCCGGTTCGATGGCTGATGTTTTTGTTTTGCATTATCTATCCCCATACGCATTAGCTCACGGTTGGCAGGGCAGCTTCGGTACACCATCTTTTTGATTCACATTAATTTATGGGCGTGGCAGCGGGCTAAGTATGGATAGCCCGAGGGACCCATCTTATCGAGATGCGTATGTCAGAGAGGGTTATAAAAGGGCTATAAAGGGCACTTTGACTCGGGCTTGGCGGCGCTTCGTCAAGTACCCCTTGCGGCTCCTGGTCTCGTCTGGTTTCGCGCGCCTGCAGGAGCCTCGAGAAAAGAACACAAGGCAAAGGGAACCCGCATCGAAGTGTAAGAGATGGAGGATGTACATATAGTGAGTTGAACTTTTTTCTTGACACTGACAGTCCTAGAGTCTGGGTTCGCCTTCGCTGTCTCATGATTTATTGCTGAAACGACGTTACATCCAGAACTCCAAAGCCGCAACTTTGCGTAGCGAAGTAGATTCGGAAAAGGGCGACACAGTCAAGGCACTTGAGCATGGAGATTATCACCAGGAGAACCTGAAAATAACGCTAGTCTACCCCGAGGGCGGGTTGCGGGCATGGTCTGTTTTGCTGGGAGTGTGCGTTCGCTCATCTTTTTCCTATCTTGTTTCCTCCAGCCCCTGAAATACTGGTCGTAGGTGGATAACACAATTCTGTACATTCGGGTACGTGTTTAGCCCCATCTACTGCCTGGAGAAAGTTTTGACACTCCTACGCTTTCTCAGATACACGAATGCTTATGGGGTCTATAACGGTGAGCGCGTGCCTATGGACAGAAGTCATCGCTGGTGACTGACTGACGCGAGGCCTTGCTTAGATTTCTACGTACGGGAATATTTGAGTCCGAAATACACATCGTCACAGATTAGTTGGATAGGGAGCACACAACTCCTCCTCATTCTCTCTATTGGGCTCTTCTCAGGCCGCGCGTTCGACACGGGATACTTGTACGCCGTTCCCCTCATACACTATATTCGCCCATTAACGCGAATATCCTTAAACTTAGTTATCACCTTATGATCGGCGGCTGTCTCCTCTTTGTCTTTTGCATCCTAATGATCTCCCTCACCCAGCCGGGTCAGTATTACCAGGTCCGCGCGCCGTTATAGTTTCATTAACTTGTGGATGCTGATGATTCTGCAGATATACCTAGCGCAGGGTTTGGGCATCGGTAGTGCCGTGGGTATAACCTACGTGCCAGGAGTCAGTCTCCTTTCGCATTACTTCCACAGGCGCCGCGCGCTTGCGATGGGAATCGCCGTCTCAGTGCATAAATATCCAATCAAGCTTTATGTGCATTTTCTAAGTCTTGTGTTTGTAGGGCTCAGGCCTCGGTGGTGCAGTGCACTCAATTATTCTCAACAAACTCTTTCATGGGCCCGTGGGCTTCCATAACGGTGTCCGTGCGAGTGCAGGCATGGTTGGTGGTCTATTAATCATCGCAATTTTGCTTATGAAACCACGCCTCCCGCCGATTTCGAGAAAGCACGGAAGCACGCTTCAGGACCTGCGCAAGTTCCTGCGCGATCCACCATATGTGATCATGGTTTTTGGGTATTTTTATCTGCTATTCAAGGGACTTGAACTCGTATTGATTACCTCCCTAGAACGGTCGTGGTGTTTGCAGGGCTTTACTTCCCAATCTTCTTCCTGCAACTGAATGCGATAAAGAATGGCATCAGCCAGAGCCTTGCTTTCTATACACTGGTTATCTTGAACGCCTCCAGCGCCGTAGGGCGCATTGTCCCCAACCTACTTGTCTACCGAATTGGCGTATTTAACCTCATGATTCCCAGCGTGGTTATCAGCGGTGCGCTTGTCTTCGTCATCCTCGCACTCAAGGATACTGCGGGAACTATCGTGTTTGCCATTTTGTACGGGTTCTTCTCCGGTGCATGTGAGTGTGTGTGTTTTATGGCACTGTCTCTTGTACACTGACGGGACGCCGCTCCTCTTGTTTCAGATTCAAGTCTACTAAGCCCAATGGTGGTTTCCCTTGCGAAGGAGGATTCCGAAATCGGGGCACGCTTGGGCATTTGTTTTACATTTACTGGTATTTACTATGTTTTCCTTACATAGTCAGAATGTTTACGATGACCTGGATACTCAAGGGCTTGGAGGTCTCGTTGGTAGGTTAATTGCCCTTATACGTGAGTGTCGTTGACTGATTATTTGATTTTGTAGGTACCCCAATTGCTGGTGCTCTACTATCCAAAGACTTTATTTGGTGGCGGCCCAGCCTCTTCTCCGCGATTTCGGTTCTCATTGGGGCATTGTGTTTCTCGACGACACGTGCAATTGTTGCGAGGCGGAAGGGAACGTCTTGGTTGTGAACCATCCTTTACCATGAAAGGGACGCAACACGAGAGGCAAAAGTGTGAAGAGGCCCGACTAGGGCTGACATATCTTACCACCTAGGATACTCGTAATCACACAAAGGAAGTATGTAGTTCAGCCACGGGACAGAGTTTGTAAGCCAAGATCCCGAGACGCATCGACTTGCTTTCAGAATGGTGGATAAGTGCGCTGTTAATTATTCCAAGGGTACTAGAATGTAGAGGGTTGTAATAAACGAAAACGTCACCCCGCTGTTGAGAAACCCGTTGTCGACGGTCGACGTTGCTATTTCGAGATTATCACAGACGGATAAGAAAAAAGGTGTTTGGAACTCTGATGGTGTGTGAGAGGAGATCTCTACGATGCGCAAGTTTGGGCACCGTTTTAACTGAAGAAACCGAGCAAGATCGTCGGAAGTGAGGGAGTGGTGGTAGGCGACGGATGAATCGGCACCGTAGGCGTGCATATCGAGCGCCAAACGTTCCAGAGATGGTGAAATGTGATGTAAAACATCTTTATGGCATTTTGGGGAGAGCAACAGGTCAAACAAGTTGGGACACATTTCTACGATTGTGACGGTCTCTGCGTACTGCTGATCCCATGGGCTGCCGAATAATACCAGATGGAGTGTGGTCAACTTGGAGGCGAGGCTGTTCATAGATATGAGTTCTACAACCTCATGGATTGGGTTGTAAATGCATTTCAATTTTAGTGAACGCAAGGGATTATTGTATTTATTTCTCGTAACTCGACGAAGCAAGTGTTTAAACGCGCGGATAGCTCTCGGATTGGCGTTTTCCAGGGTGATGGAACGGAGTTTTGGGAAAGCCGAAGGTAGGTGAAGCAGCGAGTTTGGAAATATAGAACGCCAAGATGAGATGTAGAGGCTTTCTAAGGAACGTCCCAGACTCAAAAGGCTGTATACCAGATCCATACTGCCGTTCCTGGATTGCGGCTCTATCTCCAAGAATTTCACTGTTGATGATAAAGTGACCGTACATTTGGATGACCATTGACGCTTGAGGAATGTCCAGTGGTGGCCAAGTAGATTAAGTCGCTCGATTCTAGTAGAAAAGTGAAGGCCTCGGGCAAGCGTTTCGGTAATCAGAGGGTTGCAGATACGACTCTCAGATTGTCCTTGAATACCAAGAATAGTCAAAGTGCGAAGATGATCTGCCCTGCTTTTGAAGAATTGTTCCATGTGCGAGGCATTGGGATCAAGTGGGAGTATGAGAACATCTTCTTCGTAGAGTATGGGTGTTATGATCTGATTCCAGGTGCTACAAAGGAGTCGCATATCAGCATACGGAGCCTTTTTTTTGCGGAATGCGCGGGCTTCCATGTAGGGGCAGTAAAATTGCCAGGTAATATCAAGACGTCGGTGGACAGGGCTGACTATGCGCAAAATGGCGGTAATAAGCTCGATGGGAAGATTGGAAATGGGTGATGATAGTGTTAATTCAGCGTAGGTCTCTGGTGGGATATGCGACCCCATTTTGCACCACAGCGAGAATCGGAAAAAAAACCAGAGACCCCGCCTATTTGAAGTGGTATAGTTGGCGATACAGATGCATACCTTCAAGATAAACGAAAAATTACCTGAGCTGCTTTCTAAGCGAAGCCGAGGAACTGTGAAGGAAGCAGAATGACTAGAAATCTAACAGATAGTCGGTATCTTGCAGTTGAATACAAGGAATGTGCAAAGCTCACAACGTGACCTAGCTATACCGTTCGCTTGCCTGGCTGCCGATGATTATCCAGATCATTTCCATAGATGTATGATCTATTGGCATATGTACCTGATTTTGTAGCTTTGCGTCTACTCCTCCATGAGCCCGAATTGGCTGTATACGACGTAAACCGACATGGCCTGCGCGACAAGCATATTATTCCTCCTGCCTCTCCAATCTAATGAGAAATTCAGTATTTCGGAGAAAAAAATAGACCTGCCTAACTGGGGACAGAAGTTCAAGAACATTCTTCGAGGAAGGTCATATGATGACTTTGGACAGATATGTATAATTGTAGTCCACTAGGAAACCGACACGACAACCTTTGGATGACAACGGTAGTGCATACAGCGGTCACCGGATGTGCTTTTACCATATATGCGACACATGCGGGGGCTCCACGGATCAGGAAAGCTCGGACAAGTGCAAGTCATCATATCGCAACATGTAATGCAGTGTAAAGGTGGCAGAGTGGATGTACAGCAAAGGACGCAGCGAAATTAGAAAAATAAGGGGTCTGCAAGCCGCAGCCCTTCAGAGCAATATGGCTTGAGCCTTGAATATGGCGCATGTTATGAAGGCGACGGCAAGGAGGCGAACTTGCACCGAGGATGACGAGACGAAAAAGCGTCATTCGGGAATTGCCGAAGTATCGTATTTAGTATTATCCGTAGAGTCGTTTCCCACCGACCACGACCACAACCAGCCCGTCCTTGCTGTTGTTCACCGTCTTGTCGCCATCGCCCACGATGATGCTCCTTCGTCAACTCCCAACGGGCCCAATGACCATGACTGTCCCTGCCTTCCCCTGGACCGTACCGTCAAATTCGTACATCCTCCTGTCTTTGTTGGCCTCACTTGTCATCCTCTCCTTCGTTCGGGCAGCATTTCTTTGCTTCAGAAGTAACCCCGAAAAACAACAGAAACAGGTCCAGGTGCAGACTGAAGAAAAGTCAGTACAAGGCTCGGAACAACATCGCCGACAACGGTCGTCATGGGCCTGGGGGCTCCTCACATGGGACAGTCTACCTGCAGTTTCGCTGCCTGTTTCCCTGAGTATGGTCGAAAGTCGCAGCAATGGTAGAGGCGTTGGTATGCAGCAGAAACGAGCAGAGTCACCCGCCCAGCCTTGGCAACCACCACCAAGCAGACGAGGTGGACCTGCCTTCGAAACACCTCGTTCGTTCACACAGTCCTCTCCAGTTTCCCTAGCTCAATTTCTATCTTAGTGCCAGCCATATATCAATCAGAAGGGCCTGTATCTATGGCTAAAATGATCATGTCTAGACATGTGCGTGTCATTTTTAATCCTTCCTAAGGACACTCTGGCTGATTTCTCAACCGACCTTTACAGACGTACAGAAAGCCGACTAGCCGCCCCCCAGCTCGTGTAGCGTCTCCTTCTCCGCGCACTCTAGTGCCACCTCCCGCTTCTCCATCACTACCACCATCACACCCTCCATCAATGGTCTGATGCATCTTATCATTATTGCTATCCATCCTGCTTCGATATAAACCCCATACGACAAACAAACAAACGAAGTATGACCCCCCATTGCATCTCAAATCCGCGTTACCTCGATGCCATCCTTCCCATGCTCTTCACGCAGCCGTAATGTTTACGTTCGACAACCTCACAACCACCAAATATCTATATACTGGGACATTTTTCACATACGTCTTTGTTCTCCTTATCCTCTGCTCTTTCAGACTGCTTTTTTCTTTATCTTACTCAATATCTTTTGCCTGCATTTTATTTATTACATGCTCGACTTTTGTTCAAGTTCGTGGAGATTTGTTCCGTATAGATAGTTACCGCAGCTGTGGATCTACCTGGGAAATCTTGGGGGTTTATATATGAATTGGAAGTTCACATTCTCTTTGTGCGCATTTAGTCTGCCGATCTTCAATAGGGTAACAGCCTTGAGGCTTGGGGCATATTGCGCCACGGTGATTGTCGGATTTTGCCGTGTATCCTTGTAATCGACGATCGTGTCTGTCATTCCAAGTTTTTTTTTGTCCTTCATCACTACGATGGATCCTGGTTCTCGTTGTTCTCTTCAACGCACTCATGGTCTCTCTGGAAACCTTCCCAGGCGAATCGTTGGAACATGGTTACTTGGCCGCTTGCCCTGCTAAAATTCAATACCTTATACTTTCTATGCTTTACTATAAATGCCTTGGACCCACAGTACCTACTCTTTGTCCTCTGGCCCTTCTCTACTGGAACACCAAACATTGTACAGAAATGATGGTATTAGGTGGACATCTCTGCGCTCAGCGATTGGCCCTGATTTTTTTGTATACCAACAGTGGCAGCCTTGTTTCGAGAATCTCCGCGACTTCGATATGAATGAGCCGTCATCCCAAGAAAGCGATACTCCTGTGGAAAGTTCCTCTCAAGACTCGGTGTTCACTAATGCGTCCACAAAACAGGATCTGGGCATGCTACACATACAAACCTCTTGTCATGGACCTCGGGATAATATCGCTTATCGCAGCCCCACAACGCACGCTAGCTACTCACTGCCTGAAGAGTGTCTGGCTCTTTCTATCTCCAGCCCGAGCCGCCCGAGCCCCGAATCAATGGCGACCACGAAAGGGAACATGCCCTCTTCGTCACACACTAGATATCTTGACGAAAGGCAAAGCTACGGTAGCGGTTCATATGCCACGGCTAGGCGATTTCGGGAAGACGCGTCGTGTGGGCCTTCAGTAGCAGTACACCTTGGCCGCCAAAGTGGCTCAGCAGTCTTGAATTCCTCCCCGTACCTTGTGCCGAGCTTGAGCAGGGCCTCTCGCAGCCCGTCTCAATCTCAGCACAAGGCTATGGATCTCATCTCAAGCACATATGATCCAGCCAGCAACACTCCGCGACGCTCTCGAAGACTATTAAACCAGAACAAACCGACCTACTATGACAACTTAACGACGCCCGAATACGATGCTGCACGAGGTTCTGTTCCCGAGACGTTTTTCTGCCCAGATCACACAGGCCGAACGTTTTCCACCAAGTCTGCACTAACCAGACACCAGCGAGAAACCAAGGATCACGGCGGTAGCCGGTACGAATGCTCCCAGTGCGATGAACTCTTTACTCGGCGTGACGCGCTCAAGGTTCATCAACAAGACCGGTGCCACTTGCGTTGAAGAACTCTTTCCACCACACCACCTCAATCCACTTCCACCATCCACTATCATTCAAAGGACCATCTAACGAACCATTTACTTATCACTCTATTTTGGACACGTATTATTACATAGGTTATACTGCACATATCGCGTGCTCCGGACATTACTACTACAATAGTCTGTCACTCCCTACAACAGCATTGAACGTTCACTTCCGCGATTCCCTGGTACACAAGAAATAGGCCCGCTCTTCAAGTCTCTGACTCCATGAGAAACAAACCGGGAAATCAAGGCAACGACAAGAAAATTTGGTGGCGCATACTCGATGGCAAGAACGAAATAGCAAAGGCGCCGATAAAAATGAAAAATTCTGCGAGAGGGACGATTTACTAAAGGTGAAGACGAAATGTAAGCAAATGGTTTTAGAAAGGATATGGAATGTATTTCTCACTAGTCCAAACCATCTCATAACTCTACGGGAGACATTCGAGTTCAGGTCCCTTATCTGACCAAATAAAGCTCGGATCCTATTTTCGTTCTCTATGGCCTTAAAGTGGAGCTCGCTAGAGTCGGCATCATCCTGGATCTGGGCAGCGGTTTCGTTCCGTACTTCAAGTGCTCTGTAGAGCTGGTCACGAATGCTGCGTGCGGCCGCGGTGTCCGCCAGAGCCTTTTCAAGGTCGACCAACTCCTGTTGTATTAGGATGGAATCAACAGGATCTTGTTCCAGGATTCGAGTGATAATGCTCCGCGCGGACGTCTGCGTGGCATCGAAACGATGGACGGTAGAACCTAGCTCAAGCATGGCTTTCCAGTACCCTTCCTTGAGTATTTCCTCGCGCTTAACTCCGGTTTCCTGGTCAATATCGCTCCACTTGGTCGTGGCGAGGACAACATTTTTGATGGCTTGCGGACCACATAGTTTGCTGAACAAATGAAGATTTTTCTGCGCAGAAGTCATTGCGCATTGGGTTATTTCGTGAAGGTAGACAATTCCAGCCAGCTTCATGCGAGAATGATATCTGATTTTTGTGGAATGATTAAATGTTAAAATAGACGATTTTAAAGACACATACGACTGTGCGAGCCAAATGGCAATGCGTCTGAGGATCTCTTCGTCGTCGACAGAGGTATGGTCGAAGCCTGGTGTGTCGATGATTACGACCCGACGGCCTGTGTCTTGAGGGTGCGGAAAAGTCATGTGCTGAACATCGTTTGTATGCGAAGTAAGGCTATGTCCGACAGGTGCCACATTACCTCCTAGGAGGGTATTGATAAACTGCCTATATTTCAGTTGTGTTTGATTAGGTGCGAAAGAATTATTTGTCTTACGGTGCTTTTACCAACACCTGTTATGCCAATGACTCTGCGGTGGCAGTAAACGATCATTCTCTTGTGTGCGGGAGATAGCGAACAACTTACGGAATGATGATATCTGAGTCTTTGGGATCTTCCATAAAGTGTCCTGGCTTGACATCTGCCTGCCAACCATATTTTTTCGCATTCTTCGCCTTTTTGTTATGAGATTTTCCAAACATCATGTGCATACTATCAGGAGTGATGCAAGTCAGGGATGAGGTCTCTTTGAAGATTTAGAAATGGATATTGTTGGTTTTTCATACAAATGCGTCTTCCTGCGTGGTATATTTATGGGTGATGCATGCTCCAACTTCACGCCCAGTGCCAGTAGTAGTCGCACGCTGAGCCTAATGACATGATAATGTGGCTGGCTTCATCCTATTCCTGTGCACATGCAGCGCACGAGACGCTCGGATATTAAATGAAACGATCGTTGACACAAGTTCGAGCACATAGATGTAGAACTCGAGGATGGCGAGAGGTAAGAAGGCCGAGCCATACAACTTGATTCTCTGTTGCATGCGGCAATCGCCGTGCCGCTGAGCTCTCAGACTACAATGTTTGACATCAACCGACAGAGCAAACAACAACTTGACCTGATGCCGCACTGCGATTCCGCCTTTGGAGACAAGATTTGGACAGCTTGAAGGCCTTGCGGATTGAGACTGACGCATCTGGATAATAATTTTCGTTCGTCTATGGCTTTCGAGCAATTATTTGCGTCTTCTGTTCTGAACCTCGCGGTCCCTGACACTTCTGTCGAATTCCCACCCGAAGGATCTGCCGACGAGTGGTTAAGAAGACTTCATGCGGATTCAGTGGAAAGGAAACAGGCATTTTTCGGTGAGTGAAAACATACTTCTATTTGTATCGACTGTAATCCTCACTATCGTGAAGATGAACAGTTACAGGCATTTTTGACTGTTCGCCTGGAACACCCACCATCTTCCCCACCAGACCCTGAGAATCCACCACAAATTATTTTGACATTATTAGCACACACGCAGGTTTCTCTGGAAGCTACATACATCTCAGCCGTCCCCGCTCCCAACCCTGATCCCATCCGGACATCTAAACTGTCCGCACCTCCTCGTACAGCACCGCTTGGCAAATCACATACTCGGTTACAAGCCAATCCACATCACCCTTCGATCCTTCCTCCTAGTACACCAAATCCAACGCCCTCATCTGCAGATCATGACCGGAGATACGTCACCTCGGAAGGAACTCTACTGCTGGCAAGCATCTGGGGTCAGAGCACTTCAGAAGAGTGTAGAGAAGGCTTTGCACTCATCTGGTCGGAAAGGGAGCAGGCTTGGTTTGCTATGTATCGAATCTCCTTAGCTGTTTGTTAGTCTTCATCACTGTCACACGGTGTCGTATCTTTAATCTTAGCTCCCTGCAGCATTTCTGCGACTCAACTTCTTGGACCCGCTCTTGTGCCTGACAGTATCTGTGACACTCAGAGATAAACCCGTCACTCTCGCACAACCCAAGCATCCTTTGGCCGAATTTTTCGCTAATGTGGGAGCCCATTTACCCACAACTCCAGAGTCACCGACCACTCCAAATAGAGTCTCAACTGAACACGAGGAACATACATTCAATAGACTTGAAGAAGTCAACCTTCTTGAAGGTTTGCAAGCAGGTAAGGAACTATAAATTTTCTCGGCCTCGCCGTTAATCAACATACACCAGGCCCTACATTTGCGAAGGCCGACAGCAACCTAAATTTACCATCAACACGACTTGGTACGGTGTCCCGACAGAAGCTGTTCTCCTTACTACCTGTCTCCCTTCCAACACCAACCACGCCTTCGCCATCACCTATGACCGCCGTACGCACTGCGCATCCTACACTCCGCAAATCATATCGCAAGACACTGCAAACCGTTTCGGGCTTTCGTGTTCGCATGCGAACCGTGTTCGTTCCATATGTGCTGCTGCCCGAGTCCGAACCACCTGCAGATCTCGACGAGGCTGAGGATGAGCGTGAAAGACGCGAGGCAGGAAATGAGGAACGGACTGTCGTTCTATGCGTTGAAGTTGAGAATTCTGGTGATTCTGGATCCGGAATTGGTTTCATGGTCGAGAAGGTGGAGGTCTCGATCGGGGGAGAAGGTGCTAAGGCCACGCTGATTGGATGGGGTGATGGGTGCTTCCGTGACGACGTGGAATCAAAGACATTCCCTCTCCGTATAGGTGCTATGGCACAGTACAACTTGCTGTATGCGGTGTCTTTCTTGCGTGCACCAGAGGAGGTGGAAGGATTTTCTCTAACTCGAGATCAAAATAACCCGGAACGGCCTTCCAATGCAGCGAATCCTGAGCTTCAGAGGGCTGTTGCGATCAATATCTTTGGAAAACCCTATGCAGTGTCTACCCTCTCGGAAGAGTTGTCTTACCCAACTGCTACATTCTCGTCGAGATGGAATTGTGTCCTTGATCTTTCTCCCCACCAAAATCACACAATTGACCCCCTCGAAGGCGCAGAAGACCTCCCCAGTGCCCTTCACGCTCTTCCCGAACCGGCCTCGCCATTCCCCTCCAACACTCCTAGAACAGCCAACTTCGTTTCACCAGGTATCTATTCGACGGGGTCGACTCCACAGTCTGCTACGGCAGGAAGCAAGCGACATACGCTACCTGCAAACATTGTCGCTGCGCGCTCAATCAGAGCCACTGCTCCCCACCGTGCAAACTCGATGCTCAACCCGGGAACCATGCCAGTTCGGGAACGTGAACAGCCTCCTCTCCCCGGTGCAGCGTCAAGGATGTCATACGCGCCCCCATCAGCGTCAGCGCCAGCTTCTCAAATCCCTCGGTCACCCACAACTTATGGTACACCACCCCCACCACCCCTCCCGCAAGAAATCAATGAGGCCCGTTCTCCAGGGGGACATGCTGAGCAGATGGCGCCTCCGCCCATGACTCCCGCATACCCATCCTACCCACCTCTTTCTGCCGTCCCGCCAACTCCCTTCTCTCAAGGCCCAATCACATCGCATAACACCGGAAATATCGGCCCCAGTATTGAGATCCGCCGCGAGCGGGGTGTTGGTATGAGTGGTGTGCCTGTGCCGCAGACACCTGGCCCATGGGTTGGGGGATTCGGGGAACAGAAACAGAAAGCGCTCGCGCGGTTGCAGCCCCCTGAGCGCCCCGGCGAGTCGATTGTAGTATCTGTTGGCCTGTTACCGCTCGAAGAATGGACTAGGCTGAAGACTACCAATACTCAAGGGGTCGGTCCTGGGAAGATATACCCACTGGATTATTTCACGTTGGACATTTTTGTGTTCAATCAGTCAGACTGGACGAGGCGGTTTGAGGTCACATGTCCGATGCGACGGGCGAGAAGGAGGGCTGCAGATGCGGCGGCAGGTGGCCATGTGGCGACCTTGAGTGGTGTGGCGAAACAGTACGGGTATCCGGGTATATTGCCTATGGATGCCCGGGTTCGCATCGGGTAAGTTTTATCTTATGTGTGCTCTAGCAGAATGTGATGTATGTCATCCCAGCCCACTGCGTCCTTCGGCGTGCCAGTCTGTGCGGATGGAATTCCTCGCTATCACCCCAGGCGTCCATCCAATCGATGCTTTAACGCTTACTGACGTCGAGTCAGGCTTTTCGGTGAATCTCAGGTGTGTTATTTGTGTTGCATTCTGTCTTCTTTACGCTGAAGAGATATTGCTTAGATCTGTCATGGATATCGTAGTCCATGATCCCAGCGATTGATGTCTTTTGTCTTGATATACCTGGTATGAGATACCCCAAAACCCTGTTGAACCGCTCTCACTGGCGCTGGCATTCAGGTCAGACCGCGTCATCCTTAGCAATAAGGTAAACCAAACTTGAACACAGAGCCAACCCTTTTGAATCCACATTACGAACATAGAGTCGCTACTTCGGGCACGAGCATGAACTCCATGCGGGTGTGCTCCTGGGCTCATTCTTGAACACGTGTCAACATTGTAGGCCAGGCAGACGACCACACCCAGGTGGCTCTTGCTCACCGCCATAGCTCTCGTGTGTGCATTTTCTCGGTGTCTAGAAATTAAATTCTATCTGTGTTCGATTAATTAGGGGGATAGCGCTTAATCTTGTGATGTTGGCGATGCAGCCCGTGCTTGTGTGGCGAATTTGATTCCGAGTAGAACGGACAGCGTGTATTTCTCATGGTCTCCGTGGTACTCGCGCTCCCAAATACAAGACTTGAAAATTTACCAGCTCGAAATGTTGTGATGGTTGAACCCGAGATGAAGTGAAATTTTATAGCCTTTGTAGGCTTGAGGCACATGTATACACCACTTGAAAAGTATTACATGAGATATCGATCACACGGCCATACTCATAATTAATTTTAGCGACGGAAACTGGTGATCTAGTAGGAAGTTGTATCATCGCAGCTGACTTGAAGATGATGGTCAAAAAGACATTAGGGGAGGGGATAAAGGAAATTCTGGACGGGGTAGATTACTGGCAGAATTTCATTAATGAGTGGTCAATAGATTCGGAAGACTGCCGCTCACCACCAGTCCCAAGAGGCGCATGAGTTTGCGACTGAAAGGAATTTTGAGTTCCTTCATCTGTGCAACAATTATGTCGATATTCTTCTGGTTCTCCTCTATCTGTTTCTGCAATTGCGGACTATGTTCCTCCTTTCGCAATTGCGCGGCAAGTTGCTTTTGCATCTTTAGATGTTCCTCCAAAGTGTAATGCAATGTACGTCCGGCCCCAGTCTCGGCAAGGATACTTTTCTCGTCGATAATTTCGGATTGGATCTGTGCGACGGCATTGTTACCATTCCTAAGGATCTGTCCGATGATATCCACCGCTGATTCTTGGTTTAAGTCGAATCGAAGAATCTTCGCTCCATTGTCAAGCATTTCTCTCCAGTGTTGTGATTGCAACTGTTTTTCACGATTCTGTCCGACTTCTGTGGGAACATCGCCCCACTTATTCGTGACAAGGTAAACGTTTTTGGCTGCGCTGGGACCGCATAGCTTGTTGAACATGTCCAAGTTTTTTCGCGCCGATCCTAGCATACGAGGCTGGGTGATTTCATGCAGGTATATGAGGCCACCGAGCTTCATCTCTTCCTCGTAACTGATATATGTCAGTAGGGCATCCTTGAGTGTATGTAGAATATGTACTCACGAACGACCTAGCCAAACGGCGATTCGCCTCAAGATCTCTCGGTCATCGACAAAGGTGTCGTCAAATCCAGGAGTATCGAGCACGATAACACGGCGATCTTTAAATTTGGGGTCAGGGTGGGTGATCACGAAGTGCTGGATGTTGACGGTTTGGGACTTGAGATTGTGGCCCACAAGTGTGACTTCCTTGCCCATCAAGGTGTTGATGAACTAGACAAGATATTCAGCACAAATCAGCCAGAGAAACTAAGCCTGCATCAGGATATGCCCTTGCCGTGCTTTTCCCGGCTCCTGTAGGACCCATGATCCTGTTCGCTCAGTGAGAAAGAGAACAAGTAATCTGGCGCCGGGTAAACTTACGGAATAACGATATCAGTTTTTCGAGGGTCAGTCATGAATTTGTCCTCATCTTTGGACTCTTTCTCCAAGGTCTTTGACTTCCTGCCCATTTTTTATCGACGGAGAATATGCAAGGAGGCGGGGATGTCAAGATCAAAGGAAGGGCAGAGCGCTGTGAAGATAGACATAGCAGGGGAGTTTTTGTATGATTTCGCTCAGCGTCTAGTTGGTACACGAGGCCGAGTGGATCAGCGTCAAGGGCTTCAGAACATACGGCAAACGCGTGCCACAGAGACATGAGGGAGCTTCAATCACTGAAAGACTAGTTGGAATGTGCCGAACAGAGTGATCTCGTATCGGAGTGAGCGAATAGCAAGTACAGGAGCAAGCCATGCGGCAACGCCACCGGTTTAGCCAACTGCACTGCCTCGAAGGAGCAAAGCAAATGCTAGACTTGAAACTTGCGCACTAAATCTCAAACACATCGAACAGGACTAGCTTAAAGCAGGAGTGGAGAATATCTGTCCGCATTGCAACGATAAGAAAAGTAGACCGTACTTTCGTCACGTTTAAATCTAGGCAAAGATAGCTAACGAACCAGTATCACTCAATGGTGGAGTCATGGGGCCTCTATCGTCACATTTACATCGTTCACTTCTTCGGCACCTTCCCACTAGGCGCCTTGGGTGTTGCCGCGGGGACGACCGTGGGGGCCTTGGGAGACTTTGAAGCACCCCCAGAGGTCTTACTAACAGTTGGTGTTCCAGTCGTAGTCGTAGTCTGCGTTTGGGTTCGGGCAGTTTTCCCAGCCTTGGCCTGTCATGAAATGTGAATATCAGGGTAATTGTGATGACTATGGTGGAATACGTACCTGACCAGCAGAAACTCTTGCCGAGGTGGACGAGGGGCTCTTTGCAGGCATATATGTTCTATGAAAAGGTGGCGTTGAGTGATAGAGTAGACACGGTGGCGAAGAAATCGACAGACCTTTGATTTAAGTGTGGGTGGAACGGTGAAGTTGAGGTTATCCAGTTTGAAGACAGAGGAGTCGTTCCATAACTGCCTTTATACCCTCATGTGGGATGATATCGGCCAATGCTCAACGATGGGTGAACAGCAGCGCGATTTGTGCTACTCGCGATGTCATAGAGGGCATGGCGCCATTGGAAGAGCTTCGAGAGAACGTCGGAAATGATCAAGCTCGGGCCAGAGAGCGAGCGTATCGATACAATGATCATCCATCATAGGCCTAATCTGACCAGGCCCCTTGAAAAAGTCCTGAGTTGAGGGCTGGTTGAGGAAGGGCCCTCCAATCAGCGGTGCGCACGTTGGGCGGTGGTTGAGAGAATATTTGGTCACTTGGATGTGTACGATTGAGCAAAGATAGAAGTTGCTTATCAGTGCATCCTCCTGTCGCTGTGTTGTGTTGTGGGCCTCTGTCGAAGATACCCTTGAAGAACGGAAGAGGCCAAATGATACGGGGGAAGTTCGGGAAGAAATATGACATATTCTAGGAGTATTGCATATATAGATACATACGGGTCTATATCGCGCATGGGCGACTGAATGTTGCGATACATGGTTGGTACATGCGAGAGACCCATCTAGGGTTCTCCCCGACATCTACATCGTCTCAATCGACGCAAGAGTGTTCTATAGAGGTTCTAGAGGTTCTGGCTTCTTGAAGTTCTAGGTCTTCCAACGTAAGTGTGACATCATAACTAGAGTTATAATAGAGCTCACATAGGTCGGAGGATTAGGGGTAGATTAAGGATGAATTCGGCGCCTTCGCTGTCCAGGTGGATGCCTGCGAAAGTACGATGCTGCTGGTGTTCCTCGTATTGACCGTTCGTTAAATGGTCCAATATCGGAAGCAGGCGCGTCGGAGGATTTCCATAGACTAAACGGCCACAAAAACCTCCTAGTAGTTTCGCGACCTGTCACAGGCGACGAGGACGCATCAGGATTCGCTGATGCCGTGGCCATAGCTCGCGTTCCAAGTGAAAGCACAATCACAGTAACCAGAAAGGTGAATGGGTCGAATCTCATGTGTGAGGGCTGTAGATATCTCAAAGTAAGCTTCAATCATCCTTCGACTCGTAATCGATGTCAAAGCGCACCTTGAAGGGTACCTTATGTGTGAGAGTGGCAAAAATGTGATGGGGGAAAAGTAAAGATCCACGACACGATAATGAGGCTTTTAACAGTTGACAGCGGGAAGGGCCTCAAGGCACGCCGCCTTGTTGCCAACCGTTGTAGGGTTCCTTCGTATTTACGGCGTTACGACGCATGCATCAACGCAAGCGGACTCCGCGGTCGCAGCGGTGTCGCGTTACGTAATTGGTTCCCACGCCGGCTCGACGGCCAAACGAGTCTTAACGTTGCGCCTTGCGACGTCTGCACCCACCTCTAGGCCTCTTACCCACAGTTTCCCTGGCATGACGAAACACAGCAAGAACAATACCGCCTCATCGATCTTCAGCTATTCAGAATACAAGAGATTGGACTATGGAACCAAACGGGTGCGTCAATCGAGCTGGATAACCAACGCGCTACTGATTTCACGGATACTTGCAGCAAAGACTAGGAAATGAATCAATGCGGCGATTTGACGCTTGTGCACTTTGCTTGAACCGTGCCCGGGAACCAGTCGCATGTGGTGAGGGCCATCTCTTCTGCAAAGAATGTGTGTACACAGACCTCTGTGAGTTATGCGACTATATGCTACTTTGGTTTGGCGCTTATCGGATCAGTGTCACAGAAACAGGACATTCAGCGACAAAAAAAGAAACTAGAGACTCTCAAGCAGGAGGCGGAGGAAGAGAAGGCGAGAGCCAAGGAGGCTGCGAGAGCGCGTGTGTTGCGTGACTTTGAGAAAGGCCAATTGGGATTAAGTGCTCTCCCATCCACTGCTGGCACAAAATCTGGAGGAGATGGAGATGAACGTGAGTGTACTTTACACGATGCGACCGCCTGTTACTTATTGTATGCTATTCAGCGAAAGGAACGAAGAGAAAGTTTGCCTTTGATTCAACGACCGTAGAAACCCTCGCACGAGAGGCTGAGGAAGCAGCACTTCGCGAAATTGAACGAGAGCAGGCCGAGGCTCTACGACACAAACTCCCCGATTTCTGGCTCCCCTCGTTAACGCCGACATACACCTCGTCTGGCCCTCCTCAAACCTTGCTAGACGTGAAGTTGCAAACAACATGTCGTGGAGGCAATCCCGCTCACCCTATCGCGTGAGTTTTTAGAAAAAAAAAATTGGTTGTTAACCATTTAATGAGCGTTTTCAGCCTCAAAAATCTAATATCTGTATCATTTACATATCATAACGCCGCAGCTGGTCCTTCTCGCTCAAGCGAGTCGACCCCAGCCGAGGCCGCTGAAAATACCAAAAAGGAAGACCCCAAACCGATCTGCCCATCATGTAAGAAGCACCTTTCAAATAGCGTCCTGATGTTTGGTATGTGGTGAAACTGTTCTCTTATTCAGCCTTCTTTTCTGATTCTATAATTATAGTTATGAAGCCATGTGCGCACGTCACATGCAAAACCTGTACCGATTCCCTTGTCCGTCCTGCGAAGCAATGTGTGGTCTGCGACAAACAGCTCAAGGACAAAGATATTGTGGAGCTCAAAAGAGAGGGTAATTTCCTCTCAGTTTTGCTTGATTGGGATATTGATAATGTCTCTATTCCTAGGCACTGGATTTGCTGGTGGAGGATTGGCAGAGACTTCAAAGGCCGGTATCGCATTTCAAGGTTAACACCGCAGTTTACTTTAATCGCTTCCTTGTGCTCCGGACATTTGTACTCTAGGAGGAGAGACCAGAGTCTCACACTCCATACTACCCACCCATCTATCTTCGAATCAAATTCTCTCTCTCCATGTCAACGTACTTGATTCGCGAAGTTGCCCTCCCATAGCTGTCACGAACACCTTCTGAAGCGGGAGATACGGACCGCTAACTTGCATTACTACATAAGCGTTGGGAGCCTCGTTTCTCGTTCAAGCTGGCACAAGGAAATGTTCGGCAACAGCCTGCATATACTTGCGAGCGCTGGCAGCCTCTTGGCCGCAACTAACGCCTCATATTTTCAGCCCAACTCCACCGGCATCAAGTTGCAGAATGGTTTCGAGCGGGTATATATCCAGGTAAGTGGCTCGACTTATTGTTACGACATCCATTTTCAATCTATCTCTATAGCCGTTTGGCAATCATGGTATCCGCGTTCGTGCAAGCCTTCTCCGGGACCCCACTGGAAATGAACCCTCGGCCTTCTTCGATCCTCCACTCGAAGGCCCTGGGGGTAGCCAGGGGCTTGCGCACGACATCACGTTGCCGTTCCAGGGCAGTGCATCCCTCCGGAACGGAAGGCTGATTGCCCAGGTTTCTCGCGGGGTAATCTCGTTCCTGCGAGTCGAGCAGAACGGGACTACGACGCTGTTGACATCAGAGTACTCCGATGCGAAGTCCCTTCCGTCAAGATACTACACGCAAGACTTCCGCTCCTCGTCGTTTGCTGCTCAGTTTGCATTCAGCTCGACGCCAGACGAGCAGTTCTACGGCGCAGGACAGCAGGCATGTTGTAAGGACCATTCGGTGAACAAGAAGGGGCAGGTCGTGGACTTGATCAATTTCAACTCTCATGTCACCCTTCCGATCTACATGTCGAATAAGGTATGTTGGGCTAGTGCTTGATAGTCTTACAAACTAGTCGAACTCAACAGGGATACCTTCATTTCTTTAATATGCCCAGTCAAGGGCGATTAGGTATGGATTTTCTCTCCGTAAGCCTTGACAATGACTGAACTATATCTATAGAGTTCGGTCAAATAAGGACTAGATTCGAGACTAATGAAGCAACCGTTGTTGATTATTATATGTATGTTCACTTTCTATTTGAAACTCGGAATGTCGCTTTGATTACTCGTGCATAGTACTACTGCAGACCCAGGGGACTATGACGCGTTACAAGAGCAATATACAGCGGTCACAGGTCAGGCCTCCCCAACGTGCCACACTTGTTGATAGCTGACCTTTCGGATTAGGACGTCAACCAACCCCCCCTGACTTCATGTTAGGTTACCAACAGTCGAAGTTGAGATATTACAACCAAACCCAAGTCCTCAAGTTAGCGCAGCGCTTTCACGACGAGGATGTGAAAGTATCTCTGATCGTAGTTGGTGAGATTTTATGACATTTTCACTCTGGACTGATTGACCGATGCGGGACCAATAGACTTCTTCGCGTGGAAATACCAAGGAGACTGGTGTGTTCACTGTTGTTACTACGTTACACACCTACCCCGAACTCATTTTGGGGCAGGTCGTTCGACCCCCAGCATTTCCCGGACCCGGCTACTATGGCATCCGAAGTCAAACGTTTGACAGGAGCGGAGATGATGGTGTCGCTCTGGCCCAGTGTCGAAGACCTTTCAGTCAACTATTTGACTTTGCAAGAGAATGGCTTTTTGGCAACCACCAGAGATGGGCCTGGAATTCAGGACTCGTTTGAAGGTGTATATACCCGATTAAGTGAGTGGTCCCATAATTAACCCTTCCAACCTATGCTGATAAGCATGAACTTAATCAAGTTGACTCGACGAATCCCGCCGCTCGTGAATTCATCTGTCGGTGGTCTATCATGTTCTTGAGCTTCATTAAGATGAATTTTAACTTTCAGGGAAACGTTTGAACGATAGTTATTTTTCAAAAGGTATACGTAACTTCTGGATCGACCAAGCAGATGGTATGTTACAACCTGATATGGTTTTCATCTTGATGCATTAGCTTGATAGGCGGTACACTCGGAGAACCATTTGAGAATAGTGAATCTCCCCTGTCCTAATATCCTGGCATCGATGCTCATATCCAATTCCCCTAGACGGTCAAAGCATCTCTTCCGTCCCTTTTGCTCGCCCGTTTGCCCAATATTTTATCGGAACACAAGAAGCAACAGGGAAGATGTATCCTTGGCTCCACCAACAAGCCATCGACGAAGGTTTGCGCAACCTCACAGGGACAGACGAAAGCGCGACTTCGTGTCAATACATGTCACTCACAAGGAGTACCTTTGCTGGAGGCCAGCGCTTCTGCTCATATCTATGGAGTGGTGATACAGATTCGAGATTTGACGTGCTGCTTCAACAAATCACCTCTGGCGTGTCTGTAGCTGCTTCCGGTATATCTTCCTGGACGCTGGATATTGGCGGATTTGCGGGACTGAATATCGACACACCAGAGGTTGGCCTTGATTACCATTCAGAAATTATTTTACGCGCACTGATTGGCATATAGGGACGTGAGCTGTTTGTGCGTTGGTTTGCTATGGGTGTATTTCTTCCTTTTGTGAGTCAACACAATCTCTAACGTTTTGCATGCTCATCAGCAACCCATAGACACGTGTACATGGGTGCATCAGATTAATTCAATTATGAGCTATACATTCCAGTTCTAACTTAGAATCCAAGCACCCGCAGCTGTAATATTACACGAGAAACTTCTCCCCCACACGCTAACCCGTGTGGGAATGAGGTAAGACCTTCCACTTATTATTGCTCAGGCTCTTGAAGTCTCCATAGCCATGGTCTTATGGTCCCGACAACTTCGAAATCGTCAAAAAGGTTCGCTATCTACACTTACTAGCTCTTCTGACATCTAAGCCTCGATCAGTATATCGACCTCCGATATCAACTTATTCCCTACGTGAAAATATTATTCAAGGATTTACAGAAAACGGGCAAAACGATAATGCGACCCTTATACTACGACTTCGCGACCTCTGACCCATCTATCGCCGAAGCTACCCGCTCCAATGCCCCCGCAATCGTACATCAGTATATGTTCGGTACTAAAATATCCTATCGCCCATCTCAAGAGCGCTTTCAGCTGAAAAGAATTTTCACAGGACCACGCTTGCTAGTCGCGCCTGTTGGGGAGGCCAACGTCACAGTCAAGGAAGTTTACCTTCCACGCTTGACTGCATCACATTTGGAAAGCAAGTT
Source organism: Sphagnurus paluster (assembly GCA_018282025.1). Taxonomy (NCBI): domain Eukaryota; kingdom Fungi; phylum Basidiomycota; class Agaricomycetes; order Agaricales; family Lyophyllaceae; genus Sphagnurus; species Sphagnurus paluster. The sequence continues at coordinate 16,227 of JABCKI010000069.1, read as the reverse complement.
TACTTGGGTCCATTGGTTTGTCCACCGAACGTTTCACATTTACAATCTTTGACACTTCGTTTAAATTAGGTGGTCTGACAAAGACTTCGGCACGGGTGGTCAACTCGTGAATGTCAGTGCAAAACTGGATGAGATCCCCGTCTTTTATCTTGGATCGAAAGCGAAAATCCTTAGTGGGGATATTTGATAAATTCTGGCTTTTTATTAGCATCCAAGTAGCATTAGCATTATCCGAACTGCGCAACTCAACCGCTTTCCCCCATCCGGTCCGAAGATCCGATTAGCCATCGAAATTCAAAGACTCAGAGGTTCTAAACAATCATCTCGCTCCTTATGTTCTGCCATGGGCGCGTCGTGTACGCCATGCCACCCGTTACGCGACGCTTGGGCCCTGAGCCATTGTTTCCCTTTGTTCAACTACAAATCAAGTAACAACTTTCGCGTTAGGATGGATGTCCACTTTGATCTCTGCATCCCTACTTATAAAGATTGCGATACTAAATGCCCCCACATAATTTAACCAACACCTTTCCTTCTTCCGCGCGCCACCTCCAACTTCATCGTTAAGTATTTCCTCCGTTTCAAACTTCGTGAAATGAATTATGCTATGCCCTGTACTATGCAAAGTCCAGATGCTCCCCCCGAATTTGCGATAGATGAAGCTCTCCATCCCCACTTTCATCGAGGCCTGTCGGCCCAACACTGCGATCTCCAATATGTCCCTTTGTCTCATAATCTCAATTCCCAAGCGCACCTCCGACTCTCTCCCATCGCTGTCCGCGGAACTCAGGATGACAAACACGCCATCAATCATCACACGAAAGATAGAGCTAACCCCCTCCACGGTCTTAAATCCAAACCAGTCAAGAAATTCGACATTGTACACATGTTTTCCTGTGGTTTAAATATTATTAACCAGCAAGGTCTCGAGTCCTTCGTCCGCATGACCATTGTCAGCGCAATGGAAAGTTCTCAAGCAGCCAAGGCGAGCGCTGAAACCGTGTACTATATAATTGCCTTAATGGAGAGCCTCCATGACCCAGGAGCCAGAACCCTCGCGACTCTCATCAGGAGCGCAGCCTTCAAACTGTTCGACGACTATTGGTTACATGTAAGTCACTGATTGCAAATTCTAATGCTTCATCTCATTTACGCGATAATCGAAGGATTACGGGGAATGGTTCAGGGGCGATAAAGATTCTAATGCTAAACACTACGAGGCTTTCCGTGGCGTCATAATCTCCGCTCTGTTAGGGTCCTTGTTCCGCTTTTGCATCATCCGGGACGAGGAAATATACCACTGCTTGAGCACTCTGGTTAAATACCGAGTGCATTTCCACCCCCTATATGCTATACATTCACTTATCTTTCATTGCAGCCGAGTCCCGTTGGGTCGCAGGTGGCGTGGATTCCAGCAGGCTCAGCCTTTTCTGCGAGCAATAAATGAATCTTGGGGCAGCTCGAAGCGGAACAGAAATTTGCTATCAGTAAATTATTCAGTCGCAATATTATTACCAGCACTGAAAGTGACCACCAGAATATTCAACGATCACTCGCAGAACCGAGGACCAGCCGGCGATGAGAAGGATCACCCCCTATGATCGGGCTTGACTTTCCCTATTCTTTTCTTTGCGTTCGCTTACTTTCATGTTTTCCTCGATTTCAGAACACTACGACTACTCACGATCCGCTCACGAAACTTCACGATTTCTACGACACTTAGGAATTGCTACGACTTTTGAAGAATTTACAACATTTGTATCTGTTCGATCCACCTTTTGTCATTTAAATGTGCGGAAATATACTCTCTCGCGCCCACTTCAAACTGAACCGTCCCCTCCTCTAGCAAACATTATTCCGGAAGTAAAGCGAATTGATGCGCCCGTTCGCCATGTCGATGGCGATACAATTACCGCCAGAAGGAAGATATCCTGGGAAGGAAACACCGTCGCAGTTTCCCCTATCCTCAGTAACCCGCTTATTGAGGTCACCCTTATTGATGTATACGGAGTGTGTGGTTGGGTCCATGCGTACACAGGTGCTACATCCGCCGGGCTGGTGGGAGTAGTTGATTGAGCCAGAGCCATAATATACGCGAGGGCGTTTCAGTGATGTTACCAAGGAAGAGAGAGAGTACTTGCCGATTGTTTGATTTATATTAATTGGCTTTCGGGTTGGCTGCATGTTAGTGGGTGACGAGAATGGATGCAGCGACAATAAAGATGGCTTTGGGGAACATGTTGCTGGGTTTTGTACTTAAACTGTTTCGAGTGAGCTGCCGTAGGAGGCTTTCCAATAATTATTTCCTGTACAAGTGAGGGGTATTTATACTTCTCGAGCGCCAGGTCTGTGGGAAAAATTCTAGAAAAAAGGACCATGATGCCAGTCCACATTATTATGACAGTTGGGCGCAGTCAGGGCATGGAAGACGATTTCATCCGTCGCCAAGATTCCTTTGGATATATATAATTCTAGAAAACGGTGTTTGGTTAGTTCAGTTGAGAGGCGATGTTGTCGAAATTTTTGAAATGTTCTTATGCGCCAGTCATGCGACAGGTGGTTGAAATGTTTGTTCAAGACATGTAAAAATCGTAGGACTTGGCGCCACGAAATTCAAGTGACCACGAGACTATGGAGTGCAAATGTTGAAATCTATACGCTCAACGGTTTCTTTCGATTCAGTCAGGTAAAACACCAGTAAAATAACTCTGCCTTCCATTATTAAAGTTTTCCCGTAACTTCTAGCGTAAATCCTTTAAAGTATGCCTTCTGATCTTTTGGCGAAGCGTAGTCGGGCTTCGAACCTACAAACAAGCAATTCCTGAATTCTATGAATATGGTAACAAGGGTGTGAAGAACTTACTGCCACCAAAGAATGTGTGCATCATAACGCCCCTTAGTCGTCCTTTATCATCTTCGCGCAGTACCAGGCCGTCGACCTTAACCTTCGACTGACCACCAATAAGTATCTCAATCTCGCCGTTCTTCTTGCCGACGTCGTTGAGCTTGACGCGCTCGGTGATTTGAGTCCACTCTCCGGGCTTAAATGACCAGCTGCCTGTACCAATAGACGTACCAAAGGCGCTACCGCAATCGCCCTTACAGATAGGGTTGTCGTTGTTTGCAGTAGGCAGGTACGCGTAAAGCTCCCCCTTCCCGGCTTCGCGCCACATCAGACGCGCGGAGAAGCAGGCATTCCTATTAAATTTTTGTGAGTAAAATAAAACGTAGTAAAGAAATTGCGTACGAGTGCCGTCCGCCAGAACACTTTCCGGCGGTGTCCGCATCGTCGCCGCCATCTACAGTAATAAGTTTTGAGCATCCCCCTCATGAGTATAATCGAAGGAACGCCTTACATATTCCAGGTAGCTTTCCGGCCAGTACGAAATCAAAGCCAGTGGGGAACTGGACCTCATAGGTCAATTTCGCCTCCTTGGCGCTTTCAATATCGACACTCGAGCCTCCGGAGGCGGAGAAGATGAATCCACCAATCCCCGGTGCCCCCGCGCCCTTCGATCCCGCGTAGGACCCTTTGGGATATTCTCCGACAAGCGTGGGCTGCCCATCGAGCTTTTGTAGAAATTTTTGCTTGAGGTTCCCTGAAATTCCGAACGAATCCTTCGCATTAATGCCGGCGGACGTGGGCCATCCGCCGGTGGGTGCGCGAGTAAAGAGCCTTCGTGTCGGGATTGGCGCAGCCAATGCCGAGAGGGTGACCGAAGACAAGAAAAGGACCGTAGTAAAGATCATGGTAATATGTGCAGGAAAATGAAGTGATAGCGTATGAACGAGCTATAAAGTTGACCTGCAACTTGGGGGTAGGATTGACCAGCAATGGAGGGGGCGACCGGGCAAAGATTTGAGAGCGTCTTAGAGTGATTATATACCCATCGCTGTCGTCGTGTGATGCAGTCGAAACAAGTATCAGCAATCCAATGGCAGTTCTGTGTTACCCATATCACTGATTTAGTTTTCCATCAAACGCATAATGTTCGCCCAGTTAATGTCGAGTTGGATGGATAGTTGGGTCCATGATATAGTAGCCGATCCCCCCAGCGAAACCTACCAGTGAGTCTGCAGATGCAAAGAAGTGGGTTAAAGTAAATGTGAAATTTCAATAAGTGGCACACTGAGGGCACACCTTTGGACAGATAATGAACACTACATGAATGGCAATTGATAATTTGCTCGATATTTTGTCATCATCCTCGCAGAATATTCACTGCAGAGAGCTGTAGAGATCTATGCTACGTTGTCACTTGTAGCCCTTGAGAGTAGCAGTTTTTTTTTTTTGCCGCGCGCGTGTTCAAACGTTCACGTTGATAAGGCCATGTGCATCACAATACCTCATCACAATAAGTGGTGTCGGACTTCGGCACAATGCCACAACCGTCGTTGATAGATTTTAAGATGAATATCAGATATGACTGACATTTTCTGATCACTTACTTAGCAGTGTTCCTGTACCAGTCCCGGGCCGCAGGTATTTCATTCCTAAGCTTGTAATGTGCTCATGACGTGGACATTGGACAGCCTTTAACCAGTGGGTCTGGCTTCATTCCTTCGCGATCACCGTTGATCTCCGGGCAATCTCCGGGTGTTTTGTCGTCATGAAGTGATGCATCAGCACCTCCCAACACACAAGTCTTCACGATCACTGCCCAACTTAGCCTTCCTGCTGCTACCACAATATTACGGTGACTCGGGTCTATGTAAAACACGCCCAGTTGTACAGTCCTAAGCAACGTCGCCGATATGGCAAGCTTGTCTACTTATAGGTATGACGTTAAAACAAAGTGACATCATGCTCACTGAGTATAATAGATATCGGTGCATGAAATAATAATGAATACATCTATGGTTGTAGCCTACCACCCCTTAAACCAGTCCGATCCCATCCAATAGTCCAGACACTACTACATTGCATCCCTGAAATTTTGATCCCAGAACTGGGTCAGAATCGCGAGCTCGGACTCATTTATCGCGCTCGCCGAGACATCGAAGCCGTCGAAACCTGGCGCACTCGCTGAACGGGTGATGTTGGGCGAGTATGTGCCTTCGAGGGGTGGGGGGGAATAAGATTCAAATGTCGGTAGGAACGGCGCATCAGATAACGGCTCGCCACCCAGCATAGCGAGGAAGGACGATGGGTCCATTCCACTATTGTTGCTAGTCCCATGACTGGTAGTGTTTGTACTAGTGAAGTCGATATCCATAGCCATCCCTGCACCCATCACTGAACTGCTAGCACCGCCACCCGCACCGCGTGTGAAGCTCTGGAAAGCTAGCGGCGAAGATGCAGGTTCCGTCACAGGGCTTGTAGGTGCCGTCGTCGTGGGTGTTGTCGTGCTCGTACTCGGAGCACTAAAGTCCATATTCCACGGCGAAGAAAACACCATGCTCTGGGGCTGCTGGCCCTGGCTCTGCCCTTGCTGAGATCCACCTGGCATCGAACTCGAGCGCAGACCAAACGTTGACGTTGGCTGAGGCTCCTTTGATGGGATCGGGCTCCGGTGTGCTGATGGTGGGTTCGTATGATATGCCGCAGCAACAGGCCGTCCACGGTCCTTCGCCGTTCGCTGTGACCCTGATGATCTATTTTGCGACGGCGAGCGGCGCCTGCGGGACATTGGCGGCCCGGGTGAATGCGAGTAAGCTCCGTGTTGATTGTGTTGGGGAGGTGCAGGATTGCCGACTTCACGGATCGCGCGCCGGTCAAGAAGCGGCTTCAGTTGTTCCTGCAAAAGCTTTCGCAGGATCTCGCCGATGTTCGTCGCGCACTGCCATGACTTGCCGATCTCGAACAGGTACGTCACGCACAGTTGCGCCTGTGCCAGTGCGTGTTTCAGCGACTCCTGTGCTACACGTAGCCCCGTCGCTGCTTGAACCGCCCCGAGAAGGTAGATCGTACCAGCCGAAAAAGCTGTTTGTACAAGCGTGATAGGCGCATACCGCAACGTGTATAGAGAGCGCCATGTCCCAAGCAGTTCTACAATGTTTTCCGCCGCACGTTTGCATAGCTGAGATGCAATCAGTGAATGTAATATGCGATGCTCAACGGAGGGGTACCTTGACATGGTCGATGTCCCGGTCTGAGAGGTGGCGCTGTTTGCGGTGGTAGAAGGGTCGATGCAGCAGTATGAAGAACCACCAATAAGTGCAATGCGTCATGAGCTTATGGGGAGTCGCTGTCGGTCTCGATTTCAGTGTTATGTCGAGGTCAGCGGAGAGGTTGCTCTTCCAGGTGTTGAGCTTCAGGCTAATGAAAGAGATAAGAATTATATAAGACGACATCTCAACCTCCACACGCACTCAATGTTACTGATAAGCTCGTCATTAACCTCATGCCTCACACTCGCATTGTTGAGCCCGTTTCTGCCAAACCCCATAAGATGAACGAAGAAAAACGAAACAATCTGACTTACACAACATCCATGATGCGTCTCGCAATCAACAGCAACTCGCACGACGCCGCAAACGTTGTCGAGAGGAAGTTCGCCTGCGGTGGTATGCCCGATGGCGGGTAATACCATTGCACAGAGTCAAACTGTGCATCAACAAAGGGCGCCGGTATTCGTTTTGAATCCACGGAAGCGGCGGGGATACTGAAATCGCGACCGACATATAGGGACCAGCAGACATCCTGGGTAAAGATTGTCCAGTGTGCCCAGTTGCGGTCGAACATATCATGTTCGCTGATCAAACCCGACTTGACCCAGGCTGAGCAATCAATGCTGAGACCCACTAGAACGAGTCTGTTTATCAGCCCTAGATTTCCAAAGAAAATGAAAGCAAGAATGCTTACAGGCCTGGCTTATCCTCGAGCTCATACCTGCCCCAATCCTAATTTAGTACAAATGCTTGCTCAGTACGATAGACCACGCACCGAAATACAGGTAACCGAGGGTCTGCTCCCCAAGGCCAGAATGATAGCTTCCTAGGACAGACAATGCATGGACAACACTGATATTGGGCTGTTGGCATTCTGCCTCAATGTAGCTCTTGGCAACAGTGGCAAACGCCTGGCGTGACTTGAGGTCGCGAATCCGCGGGTCGTCTGAGAAAGCTGTCGCCACAGCAATCAGCGCATTATGCAACATCGGGGAGTAGTGTGCAGTTTTGGGGGGTTGTTGAGAACGTGGTGCGCTCAAGGTCTGGTACATGTCCCGGAGGAAGAGGTCCGGAACAATACGCAAGCACCAGGACATGAAGAATTTGAAGAGGAGGTCAAGGAGCTTGTCATGCTCTGTGCGGTCAAGAGGTACAGATGTTGGTAGATATCGCGACCAGTCAAAATCGGGATTGTAGGTTTGATCTTCGAGGCCTTCGACGAGTAGAACATATCGAGGGGCTTGAGAATTGAGAGGGAAACGAGACACGACTTGGGGTGCGGTTGGTTCTGGCGCGAAACGGAACACTGCAGTGTTTCCATGGAGTAGTAGATGCCCTTCTTCAAGCTTCGGTCGGTTTTAGCACAAGTTATAGTTTAAACATATACATGTACGCACCTTGAGGTTCCTCGTAGGCAAGCAGAGCTCCTGCGAAAACGCCTGATCCTCATTATGGCCCTCGTCGTTTTCACCATCAACCTCGACCTCCTCGGGTAAGGTTATGCTGTCAGCGTCCCTGGGCCTGAACTGCAAGTATGACTGCCCGTTGTCGGAGACGCCGCCGTGCTCTCGACGGCACTTTTCAAGGACAGACTCGAGGAGATTGACATATTCCTCCAGTGCGTCGGCACGTTTGCGCATGGCCTCGAAGTGAGCCTCTGTGCGGGGTTTTCGGCCACTCTCCCTGCCCCAAGAACACTGACAGACCCAGGATATTAGTATCGGGAGAGAACGCTGAAGAATATCATCAGACCTCATCCTGGCGTCCAGTGGATGCACAAGGTCCGCAGATTGGTTTGGTTCCATCGCATTTGGTTTTCCTGGGAGTTGATGGTAGTGAATCAAGATGTTATCAGCAATTAGCGAGCTCGCTCACTTTCCCCTGCAAATGCTGCAAGCTTGGGGAGCATAGGTCCCCCGCCCTCGAGCTGTGCTCGTCGAATTCCTCTTGGCCGTGTCAGCCTTCATGGGACTCTCAGAGCAAAAACAAATGGTGATCGATCGTTCTATCAGGTGTTTTAGGGCCTTTTCGATTATGACTCGAAGGGTGGTTTACAAATATTGCTACCAGCTATTATGCATGAATATCAGGGTGACATCTTTATGTATAACGTAGGCATGCTTGCGGGCTTTACATATATGGGGTACAAATCTAATCATTTATCCACATATTTATCATTCATAATACTTTTGACCATTTCGACTTCTAGATGTACAAATACGATATACAGCTCATAACAGAGGTCATCGAGAAGGGAAACCGTGCGCGTATGAATAGAAACAACCACAGTGTCGTGAATGCAGGCGGGGAAGATCTTAAGTACTGCTACTTGGGACCACATGAGAGGGTCGCCGTGACAAGTACTAGTCAAACGTTGCACTCCAGACATATTACAACATTGATGCATATGCATTTGGACTATCTAGCTAGTATCGTCCTTTAGTGTCAGATTCTCAACCTACAATGACTGATGTGAGACGAAGAGGAAAAATATTTTACACCCATAATCGAACATAAAGCCAAGGCACATAGTCAGTCAAGTTCTAAACTTGAAGTTTCCAATTGCAACCTCCTCGCCTCTGAGCGTGGACGTATTTGATAGGGAAAAGGCTTCGGGCGGCTGTAGAAACCACTTTTAGCTTATTCAAAAATAAAAAGAGCCATGCGCAGCAGAGGGAAAGTAGGGTGTACCTTGCAGCCGAGGTGAAGAACTCAACCTTAGGAATATTCCCCTTTCCATCAGCGCCGACGTCCATTGATATCGTTAGTGTAGACAGGATAGTAGCGATTCCAATCCAAATGCTTGTATCAGCCACATATCGTCCGGGGCAAACTCTGAAGCAGAACTAAGATCCGGCCATGCTTCACCACCAAAATAGCAGGTAACTTACCTTCGCCCGAAACCCCAGGTTGAACTAGGCAGAGGCTCACCCCTGCCTTCGGGACTGGGAATAAATCGATCGGGGTCGAATTTGGTCGCGTCACTGTACACGTTCTCGTCCCATGTCATACCCCTTATAGATATTCAAACATCTCCATAAAAAGACATCCTGTGCAGAGACCCTACCTGATGTTCGGAACTACAACGGATCCCTTGGGGATGAACATTCCATTGTAGAGGTCATCTTCAAGCACTCGATGTGGAAGAGCTGTAGTGCAACATACCCATCAATACTGCGCCACATCGCCATTTAGTAAGTACGCACCTGTAGGCGCTGGATGGTTCCACCTGGGTTCGATCTCAATGAATACGATCTTTGGGCTATTAAATGAAATTATAATTACCTCAGAGTCTCGTGGAGAACGTATTCCAAATACGGTAGCGAAGGGCGATCGCTGAATTCAGGCAGCCGGTCTACACCGACAACACGATCGAGTTCCTCCTGTGCTCTTGTTTGGAAGTCAGGGTATAAAATCATAGCAAGGATGAATATGGACAATGATGAAGCAGTCTGTTAGATTATAATAAAAAAGGTGCTCGAGGTTAGAATTGATCAAGAAGCGAGTCACCGTTTCTGTCCCAGCCATATAAGTCGTTGCTGCCGCTCCTTTGATATCTTCGGCATCGAATTCAAACCCGAGGTCATTTCCCGAGTTCAAGGCTTCTGTGTAATAAGATACCAGAGAGTGCTTTGCTGTTCCCTTGCTCTGCGGAAAGACAGAGATAAGACATTCGATTTTTGTGAAGCGCCACACAACCAACCATTTGCTCCTGTACAACTTCAAATGGATAATCGTACATGCGCCTCACTTTTGACGCGTTTTTCCGGGCGAAGTTGGCGTAGTATGTTCCAGGAAACCACGAGGGCATGTATCGGACTACAAGTAAGAATTCGTTAGAGTTTACAACACGGTCCATATGGTTTACGTACGGAAAGGGAATATATCTAGGACGTTGGCGCCTATTGACCCCGCATGTGTGAATGCGATTCCTACCTCGTTAACGAGCTTCACAAACGGGTCGTCGTCGGATTTGATTTGCTGTCCGTAAGTGATGCCCATGATGATTGCTGCAGAAAACCTGCGTGGCATTCGAATTGAACACATTGGACACAACTAAGAATAGTGACTAACCGATTAAGGACATAATCCAGATCGGATGGGCCAGCGGCAAGGTTTTGCGCAAGTAACCGCGCCTCCCGCAACTGGATTGACTGGTAATTATTAGTCGCATTCTTGCTAAAATACTCCTGGAATATTCTACGGTGGCGTTGGAAGTCTTTCCCATACGGTAAGAACCCTAAAGATTTCTTCCAGCCCATACTGCATGATGAAAATGAGTTAACACCTAGATTACGGCCCAATGTGGGTATAAGGGCGAGGGAGGCAAAGCACGTACTACTCAAATACCCTGATTGGAGCCCTACAACTATAATTACCACTCCTCTTCTCCAGAAGGTCAGTGGCGATCTGAATGTCATTCACTACGATCATGATAGAGCCCAGAAAATTCAAGTGCATGATACGACCTATTACGCACGCTCAGTATGCATATCGATCAAATGCGAATAGAAAATCAAAGTAACATACCATACTCTTGTCCCATCTTGTGGAAGAATAACTCGAAACTGGACTTTGGTGCCCTCCTGAGGTGCCCTATTAAGGGATCCGCAGGCGGGCTGGGAGGAAGGGGTGGGCGGCGGGCCCATGCCACCGAGAGGCGATAAAAACACAGTGCGAGCAACAGGGAACACGCTGAGGGAGAAAAAAAGGAGGAGAGGTTGAGAGACATCATCACTGCGTTTCACAAGGATCTATGTGGGGCTTTATAGTTCTTTTTGTTGATAGTACGGGAAGTACCAGTGAGGCCATGAGGGGCATGTGCTCAGGTGCAAAAGTGGATGCCGTAAGGTGGCATGCCATGTGGTGCGGTGAATGAAGGCTTGCAACCTTCGGCCAGACACCGGTGGCGTCGTACTCAAGTCCTCCTGTAGTCTGTGGCGTTGTCTGCGAAAACCATGTATAGCTCTACTCACGCCTTAAACCTTTCTAAAGCTCCTATAATGTAAATTTTTGCTTTGGCTGGGTGGAGCACACACAAGTGCGATTATAGCTTCCTCCCTGATGTAAATTTCGGCTGTCCACAAGAAGATGAGCAATCCGGGACACTGTGGGCGCAAAGGATATTTGTTAAGCATCTTCAATTCTCAAATAGATGAAGGAGAAGCTGTCAATTTTGAGCGTTAGTATCATATACCGCCGATGCCACACTGATGAGGCCTCAGCGTCTAAGCTTTTCAAGATTCATCTCATCGGGAAGAATCAGAAACCAAACGAAAAGAGGAAAGATTATCTTTGACCCACACAACATATTGCTGGTTCAAAATGGTCGAAATTGGATCATCCCTTGATTCCTGAAGATCACGGTATGTATAGCCAACTCTGAGCATTATTGATCTATTAACTCAAGTCTCGTATATTTCATCCTGAGAACTCACTATGTTTTGCTAGTTTGGGATTTAATTTTCCACTGATCAGTGGCAGCAATAGCCTTCAATAGAGAGCTTGTGTACATTAGTAGACATGACAACACAAGTGTAATTGTCATTCTGACTGTACCATTCCTTCAGACTGGCTTTAATCGGCACCTGTGGATCCCAGGCTAAATCAACATATATTGTTAGTCGTTACAGTGTCAATGCATAATCCGACTGACTCGGAGCACAACGCAAATCCCACAATCAGCCCTGATGATACACAAATGGAAGGATAACAGGACAGCTTACCGTATATTTGCCCCATCTTGTGAAAGAACAACTCGAAATCAGACTTTGGAGCCCTGCGGAGGTGTCCAATGAGCGGATCCGCAGGGGGGCCTGGAGGGAGTGGGCGGTGAGATAAACGCAGGAGGCGGTACCCACTCAAGACGAGTAACAGGGCAATCAAGACTAGCCATGATATACCGGGGGAGATGAGGCTAAGAGACATTGAGTTCTACATGTGCATCTTTCGGTAGTTTTTATACCAGGGTTAACAGTGCCGACACCACAAGAACATGTATCCACACGAAGACGTCAAGAAGCTCGATGTGATCCCCTTAACACCCCAGGAGGTTGGCGTCGTTCCCCAGAAGAAAAAACTGGGTCTTGTGCTCTCTGCAGTAGCAGGGCTATCATTTCATCTCTCTACAACAGATTTGTGAATTTGCTTGCTTTGAGATGATATCAGTACGATGGTAGGCACCTTTAACTAACATGAATGCAACTACTTGCGAAACTGAATTGATAGCCCAACCTTTACCGGTGAAGCCCGGGGAGACACTACTTGACCTGTTTATATTCCTCAGGCATTGTCCCAAAGTTGCCGCGGTGAGGATTTGTTGATTGCGTTCCCAAAATTCCCTTGTGAGCCGCATACTTGTAGTCGACAATCGATGCGGCGTCCAAGCCAACGAAGAAGCCAAAAGCATCAAGTGATGAAGAGAATAAAACGGCGTCACTGCACAGTAAACAACACTTCATGCCCAGGTGGTTGTTACCGGTATATCGAGTTTGCTCCATTAATCAACTCAGGTCGAAGAAGTAGGCACAAGTGGGGTGAATTGTATGCATTATATCTGTATATGGGTATTAAATAGCCTATGTATGATTTCATCAGCTGCAACCTACATCATGCAAATGGTAAAAACACACCTTGGGTGCTAAACTGACAATCTTGCCCCATCCCTTCATCCTCAAGTCTGCACTAACAATGCCACCTATCCGTGTCCCCAACATCTCGCGCTTGTTGTTCAACAGTACCGCTGCATTGTCGTCGAAACGAATGATTCGGCCGTCGGGTCGGCGGACTGCCTTCCGTGTACGGACAATGACAGCGCGGCGCACATCTCCTCGGCGCACCTTGACTGCAGTTACTGAAGCCTGAGTTGCACTAGAGACTGGCCGTGCACGCTTAACGACGCAGACAATTTCGTCGCCAACGGAGCCCCAGCCGTTGTTGACCTTTTGTTTTAGAACGTTGACGCACTCTACGATGAGCGCGCCCGAGTTGTCTATGCACTGAAAAGAAAAATAATAAGTCTTGCTGTCAAGTCAAACCATATAAACACACACATTAAGAGTACTTTTTAGGCCAATCATTATGCCGTGTAGTGGTGGTGGTCGTTCGAAAAGTTCAAGTCGAATCTCCCACGAGGGTTCACTCTATCTCCATCCCGGTCGGGGCCTTGGACTTCTGAATCTCGGCCTCGTCCGACAACGGCCTTATCTTTCATATCATCGAGCCTTCTTTTGTTGTTACATTCTTTCTCTTGATTACCATCTTACCCTAGTGTACATCATGGTTGTCTCTCGTCGGGGAAGTGGCAGCGTAACGCTGGCCTCGGGACAAACGATCGCGATCCATACCCGCACACACGATGAGGAAGATCTGCCCCATGCGACCAAAAGGTAAGCACGTTGCTTCCCCATAAACTGACTCAAGGCATTCTATCTGATCATGCGATGAACCCCACAGGACGATGGCTGATCACCTTCGGAAATATGAGAGCACGTAAGTTGGCTGTAGAGTGTGGCGAGCTTGAGCTTAGCGCGTCCCAGCTTCACCCTTACACCGCAGCGCATGCGTATGATCGTCGAGGCGTTCAAAGAGACTCTTGAGCTCGGCCTGTCGAAACCCGATCAAGTTGTGGTAAGTCCAGTCACTTGAACTATAATTACCCCGGGCGAGCTGACATCACCTTCAGCCCATGATCCCGACTTTCGTCTTTGGCTTTCCATCAGGCAATGAAAAAGGCGACTATCTCGCTGTCGATCTCGGTACGCCGTCTTCTCCTTGACTCTCGCCCACGCGTCTCATACCTTGCTCGCCTCATTCGATATACCCTCCATATAACTACACAAACTCTCTCTGCACATCAACACTGGCATCAACGTATCGCCTTTTCTCTTCTAGGTGGAACCAACCTCCGAGTATGCCTGGTGTCCGTGCAGGGGTCTGGCAAATTTGAGATCACACAGACCAAGTACCGGCTTACGGAGGAGCAGAAGCACGATGATGGGCAGAAACTCTTCGACTTTTGCGCAGAGTGCCTTAAGATATTTATCGAGACTAACTTGGCCGAGGATGAGAATGGAAGCGGAAGCCGCGTCAAACCAGGCGAGAAACTGCCACTTGGCTTCACAGTATGTTCTACTTCTTTAGTTGCAGCAAAACACTCAACTGCCGCTAGTTCTCGTACCCGTGCTCGCAAGACAAGATTGACCACGGTGTGCTCATCCGGTGGACGAAAGGCTTCGGCGCGACGAACACCGAAGGCCACGACGTCGCGGCGATGTTCCGTGCATCGCTAGAGAAGCATGAGGTTCCCGTCGAGCTAACCGCCCTCATCAACGACACCACCGGCACGCTCATCGCGTCACACTACGTCAACCCCAAGACGAGGATTGCCTGCATCTTCGGTACGGGGTGCAATGCCGCGTACATGGAGCATGTCAAGGACATCCCAAAGCTTAAGAGCCTGGGTATCGACGATGCTGCTGATATCGCGATCAACTGCGAGTGGGTAAGTATTTTCAAACTTGAAGGTTATGAAGGCACTAAGGGTTGATTTTAGGGCGCGTTTGACTCGTTTGAGCACGAACACCTTCCCCGCACAAAGTATGACGCAATCGTCGACGAGACCTCGAACAAACCCGGAGAGCAGGCGTTCGAGGTATGTTGATTTCCTTCTGCTTTTCCGTATACTCATACACTAAACTACATAGAAACTCATCTCCGGCCGGTACCTTGGCGAGATCCTGCGTCTCGTCATTTGCGAGCTCATCGACGAAGGAGTCCTCTTCCTAGGGCAAAACACCAACAAGCTCGAGGTCCCATACGTGTTCGACACGGCATTCTTGTCCCTCATGGAGAGGTATGTCCTGCCTTTTCGGTCCTACCGTAGAAGAACGGTATGGCTCACAATTCCTTTGCATCCAGCGATCCGACCGACGAGTTACTCATGATCATCGGCATCTTTACCCACTTCTTTGCGGTCGAGACGACGCTCGCGGAGCGGCAGTTTTTCCGCGCCCTCGCGAAGCTAATCGGGCGCCGCGCCGCACGCCTCTCTGCATGTGGCATTGCTGCGATCGTCAGCAAAATGGGATATCTGGACGAAGGATGTGCCGTAGGCGCTGATGGGTCACTGTATAACGTGCGTATATAATTATTTGATTGGCGGGATCGGCGATTTGCTAACGTTGTGCGTCTGCACAGAAATATCCCGGCTTTGCGGATCGGATACACGAGGGCCTTGTCGATATTTTCGGCGAGAAGGGCAGGAATATCACGACATACCACGCTGAGGATGGCAGTGGTGTCGGCAGCGCTATCATTGCAGGTCTGTAGTTCTACCTCATTTCCTCCATTCAATCTCTGAATTTTTGTTACCCTTCGTTCTTTGTAGCCATGACGAAAGTGCGAAAAGACGCTGGTCTTTACGTGGAATTTTAGAACTGCCCCCAGCTCTGACCTGGTCGCATATTTATTCACCGGCCGATGGTGACGCGCCGCCATAGAAATCCAAAAACGAAGCGGGGAGAATGTGTGGATGCGTTGGTTGACCGGTGACCTGTTTTGCGATGGTGTAAAGGTTTTATGGACTGGAAATTTATACATAACGAGTATGGTGTATGTTTTACTATTACTACAGTTGTTTTCGAGATATACACATAGATGTCTGCCTTCAACACGAATCAAGTGGACGAGATATTGCCTTTATGGGTAAGTTTGAGGATAAGATGTGTGACTCTGTGTGACTACACCGCCATTCGTGTTTGATCTCGACCAAATCCCACGACCGCGATAACTGGCGGATGTTACGTTTGAATATACTGTTGACATTTAGATAACACTCATGGATGTCTGGGCCTCGGAGCTATAAGCAATGTCCTTCTAATGTCCCTGGAGACACTGACGAGCACCGGCAGATATTTAACTCTGAGATTCTTTCGATCTCCCCAGTGGCCCGTGCGACACGTCACGAGATGTTCAAGTTGTGTAAAAGTTCGCGAACTCATTTGCATCCTTGTCCCTTCCCTCCACTGCGACCAATTCACTTCGCAGTCATGCCAGCGCTCATCATACCGCTTCTGCCCTGGCCTCACCTGTCATCTTGTCTCTTAGATCTAGTCC
>JABCKI010000068.1:0-45138 GCA_018282025.1 Sphagnurus paluster | reverse complement strand
ACAGCTCTAAGCAAACTTAACATCTTCTACTAAGTCCTCAACTCAAGGTAACATGAACTTCCTAGTACCTTTCATCATACTCTCAGCTTAACACTCGCCACAATATTTTCCAGCCACAAAAGTGATACTCAACATGGGATCTTCCTCATCCAAGCATGCCCACGGGAGCAGCAGCAAGCGCCAGTCCACGAATCCGATCGAGATGCCGATACCAAACCTAGCACCAACCCCATTCCCGCTTTCCATGCCAATTCCAGCCCCAGTCCCAGCCCCAGTAGCGGAGGACACCCTACTCGCCTTGGCACGATTCGACACCGTCCTCCTCGTCGACGACTCAAGCTCGATGCGAGGCCCACGCTGGACACAGGTGGGTCTACTCTTGACTCCTACTTTTAATTTGTGAGAGTGGTGTGCGGTGTAAAACATGATCCCGTTTACCATACCCGCGTGCGACATACACGTTCTATTCCATATCCTGATGAGCCAGTCACCCCTAGGCCGGTAACGCGCTCGCCACACTCGCGAACGTAGCGTCGCGTTACGACACAGATGGAATTGACATCGAGTTTCTAAACTCGACGACTCGCGGGTCTGGGATGAAGGTGCGTAGCCCTGTCGTGCCAGTAATGACCTTGGAACTGACAACAATCATTTTTGGTATTTGGTAGGACGCAGCAGCTGTCGAAGCCCTTTTTGCCTCCGTGTCTCCGAAATGGGGCACGCCCCTCGGCACGCGGGTCGAGGCCATCCTCAATGCATACCTGCGACGGTTCGAGAAAGATCCTCAGCATACAAAGCCCTTGAATCTGATTGTTATTACTGACGGTGCGCCGAGTACGTCTATCGTCCCTGCTCATTTTCATATGATCACCGCTGACCATTTTCGCCTCCACTTATAGCTGATGGTACCGCGACTGAAAATGCTATCGTGCTCACTGCGCGCGCGCTTGATGCACATAATGCACGGACGACGCAGCTTGGGATCCAGTTCGTGCAGATCGGGAACGATGCAAACGCGCGGGCGTACTTGGAGATGCTCGATAATGGTATGGTGAGGCACGGTGTCCGGGTGTGTATTACGCTTATTTCGTTGTACCTATGAACGAGGCTGCTGATACTGATTTCGCGTCCGTTAGGACATGGTGGATACAACTCTGTCGGGAGACGGAGATGGGCTGGACCTGGATTTGGTGAAGATCTTGATTGGCGCGATTAATAGGCGGGTGGATAACAAGGGTTCGGGCGTGTTGACTGGCAAGGCTTGAGGATGATATGGTACCCTCAATGCACTGCCGCCCGGCTATTGCGCCTTCTCGGAACAAATTCTGTAATACTAGTTGTTAGTTGGCTTAGGTACGACTCGATGGGTGAAATGAAATGCTATTGTGATTATATTTGAGCAATTAAATATATTTTAATTTAGTTACCTTGAAACGGGGTAGAGCAAGGATTGCGAGCGTGTTTAGGGTGAAACTAGAGGCTACTCCTAGCACCCCATCATGTGCCTGTCAGGCGTAAGACGGCGTCGGCAGAGGTGACGATTAGAGAATGGCCACGTCAAGTGACTCGGAAGAACGAAGAGCCAAAAAGCGTATGCCATAGAGACGACGCCTAGGATAAAGGTTTGGGTGGGCCCGAGCCTAGGAGGTAGAACAATCCGGTATGAGCACGTAGGCGAAGCACAGCCCAATGTGAGTGACGATGGGGGAGGTCGACTCGGGCAGCGCAGGCGCGTAGCTGACGAGATGGACAGTCGGAGAGGGGTGCGGCGGCGTAGCCCACCCAGTCACTGGCCAGGTCGGGGTTGATATAATCTTTCATACCATCTATCTTGAAGGAAGGATCTGACCAAATGAAAGGAGAATGAGCGGAAAGGAAAAGGTAAGATAAGACCGCACGGATTCTTCCGTTCTCCTCGACCAGAATGCCATTTCAGCCTTGGGCCTTGATTTTAGCCTCGATATCTTCCTGGCTATCCTCATCTGTATGGACAGGTGCCTCAGCACTTTTCGTGTCTATTTACTATTCACAATGTGAAATGAACCGCACATCGATGATCACACCAGTGACTGCACCAAATTCACATCAGTACTTTTCACGGCATCTATACGATACAATTGGAGATGAAATGACACAATTTTTCGCACCGTCAGGCCGATTCTTCTATCAATACTATGTATTGACATTCCTTGTCTTGTTTACGATGCTGATGCTGATGACGGCCCAAGTCCGGAATTCTTCCCATATAGACTGCAGTGTTTCGTCATGCGCTGATTACTACAGTTGTACCTTCCCCCATCCCACTCAAAAGGATGCCTTTACCTGTTTCCTCACTCGGTGTGGCAATTGTCACTGGCGCAGCTCGTGGAATCGGACGCGGGATTGCACTGCGCCTGGCTAAGGACGGCTACGACGTTGGCCTGAACGACCTCCCCGCCGCTGCAGAGTCGCTCGACAATGTCCGGAAGGAGATCATTGCACTGGGAAGACGCCCATTCGTCGCATTCGGCGACGTCTCCGTCCCTGCGGATGTTGAAAAAACAGTTTCCACCGTTGTGGAGAACCTGGGGCCGCTTAATGTGGTCGGTTGACATATGTTCCTATTCTCGTTTTCAAATATTGAAAGCAATCTGACGCTCCCAAAGATGGTTGCCAATGCTGGTATCTACGAACTTGCCCCCATGATTGAACGTAAATTCATCTCTGCTGCCGGCTCATGGATGCACTCACCCAGATTACCTATGTAGACGAGGTGTCCGATTTTGAGAAGCATTTCTCAGTCAATGCCATCGGAGTCTTCCTGTCGTATAAATATGCTGCCCTGCAAATGATCAAACAAGGTAAAGGTGGAAGGATCATTGGCGCCTGTTCTGTCGTCGGAAAGGAGGGTAATGGTCATCATGCTGATAAGATAACAATTGCAGTCGGCCTCATTTATTTTCAGGCTTACCGGGGACAGCAGCGTACTCTGCGTCCAAATTTGCTATCCGCGGTATGACCCAGGTTGCAGGTATTTAGCGGTGAGATCTACATGGAAGTCTACTTACAGAAATTTATCCACTTATCCAGCGAAAGAGTGGGCATCTCACGGAATTAGGGTAAACGCCTACTGCCCAGGTGAGTCGTTTCAAACTATTCTTCGCATCAGCTGATCGATAAAATACCAGGCGTGATAGAGACGGAGGGCCGTATGTTGAGCATTTCTAAGAGTCACTTTTCTCCAGCTGATGAGGCAAACACCCAGTCAAAGAATTATCTAAAAATTTACCAGATAACCCTTCGGGTGCATCATTATCCTGTGCACTAGGCTATAACGGGACTCCGGACGAAGTTGCAAGTCTCGTCTCATACCTCGTGTCCAAGGAGGCACATTATATCACTGGTGATTGTTGATATTCACTGACTATCCGTGAACGAGTCAATTGAACTAAATTCGAAATCACAACTAGGACAATGTGTGAGTTTCCTGCGCGTGTTACTTGATGCTTGACCACAGCTGAACAACTACAGATTAATGTGGACGGAGGACTGACGTTATCATAATAAGTGAAATCTGTCACGTGTAGATTGGGGTAGCCGTTCTGGCTAGAGGCGCAATCGGGAAAGAGAACGGGAGGGTCCTGGAAGCCTCGAAGCTGCTAGGCTACGAGCGTGGGCATAAATTAAGAGAGCTTGAAAAGCACCAATGCAATCTTACCATTAAAAAGACCAGGAAGTTCGAGCTTCTGCCCCAGGGGCGATTGCCCAGCTCGCAAAGACCTCGGTGGCCAGCGTGGCGTGTACGTAGCAATGGTTTCGTCAGTCCTGTATCAGCTTAGATGAACGCCGTCAATCCAATACGCTGAGTTACGCATCCGTCAGCTAGAGAAAAACATAGCCAGGGGTACAGCTGAGGTGCGCGCACCTTCAAAAAGCTCCGACGCGATGCGAGTGGGCTACTTCTATTTAGTAAAAGCGCATTGAGGCGTCTAGAGCACAAGACGTTCAGAAATAGATATTGGAGTGACGCACCGTGGAAATCGATCATCGAAGCCAGTCGTGGCGTTACTCGTCTCAGCCGGATAGCCACGATGGAGGAAGACGAGAAGGGCGAGGTTCAGATTGAAATTGGGAGCGAAATCTGCACGTCCCGGAAGTCAGCACGGGAAGGAGCCCGTGGCTTGGACGACGGACACGAAGTCCGAACGGCGGATTGAGTGTTCACAACGCCGCTAGTGTGATGTGTGGGGATGAACGAACGTGTTCACTAGAAATCATGACCAGAGAAGGAGAGTTACAACTGGGATGTAATCCACAAGGTGGTGTATAACGAAGCCCAACGTAACTTACCCTCCCCTGCCCTGCCCTACCCTCCCATCGAACTCGAATCCTTCCCCTCCGCCCCACCCACCCCGCGCTCATTCTCCTTTTCCCTCCGTGCAATATTGGCGGCAACGTTGATCGTGCCGAACATGAGAAAGCTCTGGTACCCGAGGTTCGTGATCATCTGAGGGTTACTTTGGGAGGTTAGCGAGCTACACGGGTACAAGAGAGGAAGGGACGTACTCCACAGCCATTGGGAAGCAGATGCCAAAGCGAGACCGTAAAGCCTCGTACGCGCGGGGAGATATCCGAGAGATACACCCACGGCAGCGGTCCCCACCCCATCGAGTGGAAGCATACATATACACAGCATCGCTGCCATCGCCTTGTTCGTCGGCGGGGGGTTGATCTCCTGCTCGGCCTTGGACGCGACGGACGGGTGCGTCTTGAGGATCACGCCGATGATGAAGATCAGGGTGACCACGCCGAAGGACGAGATGATGAGGGATAGGCGCCGGCAGAGGGACTCGACGAAGAAGGCGAAGAAGGCGGTGGCGATGAATTTGAGGACGCCATAGATCCCGGTTGCGAGTAGCGATTTTGTACCCGATGGAAGCGAGGATCTGCGGGACGTAGTATCTGCGCTGGGAGTGAGCGAGCCGTATATAACAGGGAGGAACGAAAGAAAGAGGTGACGCACCCGACCGAGTTCTGCCCACCCCACTGTTGCAGCAAACGCATGCCAAACGCGGTGACGACTTGGAATCTTATAAAGTCGCTCTTCGAAAAGACGCCTCCTTCAATCCAGCCCCCTCCCGTGGCTCTCTTTGCTCCGCAATGTGCCCCGCCTCGATCTGCGCCAAGGCCGCAGATATGGGGTCCTTAATTACGCAAGGTTCCTGGGTGCGCCCGATGGACGCGAGCCAGCGGTGGGATTCGGTGTGTGATATCTGTTTGATGCCCTCTAGGCACAGACCGTGTCCTGTACACCCGAGGCAGGCTGTGGCATGCGGAGGAATTACGGGTCGAGTGGGTCACTTGAAGACGCAGGGGACGCGACGGGGAGGTCGTAGATACCGCCGCAACATACGCAGAGGTGGCGTGGGCAGCAGAGGGGATTGTGGAAGGGATCTGAACGGCGGTTAGCTGATTGCGTGCCGCAAACGTATACGTATACGAGGCGTACCTTTGTAGAGCCAGGCGCTCGGCATGTTCGCAAGAATGACCGCAATGATCCAGACTACGATGATCTAAACAAGTTGAGTTTCAATCCGTAGCCTCTTCGCCAGGAAATAACGCACGTTTCTTATGCACAAATATGCTGCTATTGCTAGTCGACATATCCCCCACCGCAGAGAACCGTGTCAAACTGTCGTACTTGGGACGAGTGGAACACATCCAAGAGCCAGATGGAAAAAGGGCTTTCGATATGAGCTCCAATGCGATGTGAGCGGGCCACTGTAAAACCATATTGAACGATCCAAGAAGTTCAGAAATAGATATTTGAGTGACTCACGATGAATATTATCAGACCCAGTCACTGCGCTACTTTTTCCCAATAGGACACCTGAGTATGGAGGAAGATGGGAGCGAAAGAAAGAAATTTGTACGTGTCACACTGCGGTCTGGCCAACGCTCCAAACGTCGACAAACGGCTCAGCTCGATGATCCAAACAACGACCAGGCATCTTCACGGTCTTCTTTTGCGGTGACTTTTTCAATGTGAATTTCTTCTCAATTCCTTTCACCCTTGTGCGATTGTGATCTGGCGCTGGATCTACTGCCCAGGCCCCGTCGCCCCGAGCCACGAGCGATCGTGTTCAAGTCTATGCACAAGAAACGACGGCACACAGCACCATCAACCCAAGCTGGAATCACTTCTCTGGGACCCCAGGCCTGGGTGGGGTGGCGCTCCCCGTGTCTTGGGATTGTCAATGGGACGCACAGTGGGACGGGAACGAGGAAGTGAGGAAGCACGGATTGTCATTGGTAGGCCTGGTGCGTCCCTCTCTCATACCTTGATGCCGCGTCACGGTCATTGACTCCTCTTCTGCAGGCTATCGACCCTCCCGCGTCCTCCGATACCGGCGGGACATTGAATGCCCTCGTCTACGAATGCAGCCAACGCTAACGCCCATGCAAGCAGCGCCCCTCGGACGGGCGCTGGCTTCTTTGCGCACATGTCTCTGGACGATGCAAAGCTTGGGGCTCATGTTGGGAAGGCGTCCAAGCCTGCGACTCTTCCTGGTCCGAGTTATCAAGAGGGCGACGACTGCGACTCGTGAGCGCGTGCTCCTCGTTGACCATGGCCTTTCCTTGGGTTTCTTCTTTTGCTCTTCCCTCGTACCTTTTGTTCTTTTCTTTTCTTTCCTCGTCTCGCTGCCGCTCTCGTTCACGAACGAGTATACATGCCCCCATGGATAGACGCATCCTTTATCTTCTGATCTCTTATGCCCCCAGAATTGACGGGCTCGGGGTTCCCGTGTGTCTCAGTGGCGGAGAGCCGGCGCAGGCAGTCACCCCGGGTTCTGGTTCAGGCGGGCGGTGAGCTGCGGAATGTGGTAAGAAGGAGAATTGGCATTCGGAACTGGGCGCGAATGGGAACAAAATTCGTGGGTATGTAGATGCACAAAACTGATGAAACACAAATTGACCGATGTGTATAGCATGATCAGAGTGCCCCAACCCCCAAGGTTGACTTGCCACCGCTCTGTTTTGTCGGGTCCCCATCCTTATCTTTATTCCTAGCCCGTCTCTGAGCACCTACTAGGGGCCGAACACTGTTGCACTCTTCACTGAACGGCCGAGGCTCTAATATTGTTTCGGTGTGCGTGCTTACGCGAGTTGTTGAGAATACCTCGACCCTCCCCCGCGCTTACTCTGCTCCTTATAAGTTTATTTAGATTTCTGACTCGTACCTAGGGGCCGAACATTGATAGAAATGTTGGATGTATTTATTCCTCACTCTTGACTTTCTTCTCAAGGCAAGCCTGCTCGACCACAAGTTTTGGTCGTTCGAGCAACGTGATAAGTATGACGTATGCGCTTCGGGATCGGCTACCGCACCTGCCGATGACTGCCAGACTTATACTTAGGTTTCTTCTCAATGCAATCCTGAGGTTTCCCTTCGATATCATATTTTCTACGCACAGGGCCCCAAGGCTTGCTTACACAAAGGGCTAAACCTGCTTGAATATATTCTCTCGCTGTGAAAAAGGCCTCAGGGCAATATGTCCTCGAAATATATTTAAGCCCCACCAGCTATGTCCCAACTCCCACATCCCCCCACATTCCAATTTCCTACACTGCAAGCAACACGCCATGCAATTCAAAAAACCCCTCCTGTCTGCCATCGTCTTCGCCCTCATTAGCCAGGTCCTCGCTGCGCCCAACGATACGCAGGATGAAAACAAAATATACAAATGTGAGTCCCGGCCCAAAATTAATGTTCTCCATACTGACCACTATTCATAGGTGACAACGGCAAGGTGAGTAATGCATGGGACTGAAAGAAGTCCATAGTTGGCACTAGCTGACTGAAATCCTTGCGTCTGTCATATAAAGGATGTTTGTAAGTTGGCTGTCACAAGATTCGATGCGCTTGATGTTAATCTGAGTCTCTTCAGGTCCTCGTCACTGGACGTGCTGTGGATCACCAATTGCTGGTATGGGAGCAACGTAAGATAGTATTGGCTGCTATATTTCCATTGCCGCACCGTTGATTTGATTTTGCGTGTTACAGCTGTCACAAGCCCGTCAAGGGCAAGCCAGTAATATGCCCATACTAGTTGATCCATTTAAATATCGCAACGGCGTTCCCTGTACTCCAAGAATATACTTTTCTGCTTCCGGCACGGTTTGCGCTGATAACCACGAGAAATTTTATACATATGGCAACGATCAAGCAGAATAAGAGGTGTATGACGGTGTATATATTCAGAACTGGCTCGGCAACAGCATTGTGCAGATTGCCTTGGGTAAACTGCGACTTCGACTGTCACTGCTCAGACGATACTTGTCGAATACTCGGGCGTTGGGAGACACACGTTAACGTGAGCAGGCGGTGGAGGCTTAAGGGGCTACGAAAAACAGTTTAGCTGCCATATCGCATGCCGGTCTGGTAAATGAGACACCTACCGAATTCGAGCCACTCCCACTCGCTACCTGTGCCATAAATTCTGAGTTCTGGTGCTCACTAACACCAAGAAAAGAAGAAAACACCACGCACCAGCTGCCTGCTTTTCCAGATCTACATCTGCGTTCATGTCCTCCTTCCCGCCATTCAAATAAGGTGGCGGCGGTGCAGTAAGAGCGACAGCGTCGCGTGGGGTATACTCCCCAGCATTGCGTGGCTGCCGTCCAAAAAAAGACCCACCGACATCGCTACACAGCACCCCAGGATCGAAGGACATGTGGGCCCACCAACCTCCAAATTTTTGCAAGGCCCGTAGGAATTGAGCCACAGCCGCAGCAACAGTAGCCAGAATCCAAGAAGCCCCGCTTCAAGCAACACAGCTTCAAGGCATCGAAGAAGGCCCCCAGCCTGAAGGACTGAGACGACGTTCGAGGAAACCTCGTCCGCGCGCGGTGCGCCTTTTGTCCGTGTATGTGTTTTGAGCACCCCCGAATGGAAGCATCGGTCGAAGTAGGGAGTGTTGAGCGTCCGCCACCCCGCTGCTGTTTTTTGTACACAGATGAGCGAAAGTGTCATTGGTGGTTGGAGATCACAATCAATAAAGAGAAGGTAGAGTTACAAAAAGCTGGGACGAATACGAATATGCATGCGGCGCCGCTGTGGGCGAGAGAAACGTCGTCAGCTTGCGCAGCCTCAATCTCTCCGGGGAGGACTGGTGGTACATGTGCAAATGCGCGTATTGGGGCCGTCAGCTGCACGGTGCTGAGCACGAGCCGAATAGCATCTACGATAGGGATGGGGAGTGAATCTGAAGCTGAAGCTTTAAAGATGGGATGGTACTTGGGCCGTTGCGGTCAGACGCGTGGGGACTCGGACGAGGACCGTCGATCTTGATCGGGACTCTCGACTCCACGATCGTATAGCACAAAAGACCTGGGAACGCGGAAGACCCAACTACACAGCGTCAGTATGCATGCAGCACAGGTGATAGTGAAATGAATGGGGGTGCGCACCGCGAAACAAAGACACGCGACCCACAAAAAACCCAAAAAAAAAACCACGACGCAAGTCCGATCTTACGAGATGGCCACCACTGACCGGTGTTTGAGCGCTCGCCGCTTTGCAGACTGTAGGCTCCTAGACGCGCTGCAGCTGCGCATGCCAGTCGGCACAGTTACCCAACTTGAAGATCGCGTTGAACTTGAAGCTTGCTTGCTAGGACTTGGATCTGGCAAGATGTGGCAGTGGGGAGGATGGAATAATCATATGCGTGTGCGTGGAGGACACTCAATGAAACGCGTCAGGTCAGGCCTAGGTCAGTCAGCAGATCCTGTCTGATGTCTGTGTCAAGCCCCAGGGTCAGGGCACCGTCAGACTCACTGTGAATCGGACTCAAAGAAGTGGGCCGCGCTTCCCGCCCGGACCGCCAAATCAGAACTATTATCAGATCCAGACGAAGTTTACACTTGCGAGGAACTTGAACTCGAGGAAGGCCCTGCATGGCGCCCACTTGTATATTATGAGAGCGTCGGCTTCTAAGAAATGCGAGTAACTCACTGCAAACTGATGATGAGATCGAAACAAACTTGAAGTGAGAAGAACAACGGAATTTTTCGAGAGGGAATCGTTAATAGTACACGAGCACAGTAGCGCGACTGTGGCAATGGGGTAGTAATGTGAGTATGAATCATAAGAGCCGTATATCGAAGCGTAAGGTATCTTTGCCTGCCCTCCACCTCCCCTAAACCTTCTCATGAATCGAATCCGAGTCCTTGCCCTCCGCACCCGCGCCCGGGCCCGCGCCCGCCCCACGCTCGTTCTCCCGCTCCCGTCTCGCAATATTATCCGCCCGCTCGCGCGCATCGACCGCACCAAAGATGACGTCCATGTCCTCGAGGGAGCGGCCCTTGGTCTCGGGGATGAAAAAGGCAAAGGTGCCCATGGCGGCGACGTTGATGGTGCCGAACATGAGGAAGATCTTGTAGCCGAGGTTCGTGATCATCTGCGGGGTCACTTTGGATACGACAAAGTCTGTTCGCGGGTTTAGTAAGTGACGAGGGGAAGGGGAAGGGGAAGGACGTACTCCACAGCCATTGCGATGCCGAGGCGAGCGCGAGACCATAGTGCCGCGTGCGCGTGGGGAAGATATCCGAGACGTACACCCACGGCAGCGGGCCCCACCCCATCGAATAGAAGCAGACATAGATGTAGAGCATCGCGGCCATGGCCTTGCTCGCGGGCGGGGGGTTGATCTCCTGGCCGGGTTTCGCAGCGACGGGGGGGTGGGTCTTGAGGATGGCGCCGATGATGAAGAAGAGGGTGCCCATGCCGAAGGAGGAGATGATGAGGGAGAGGCGGCGGCCGAGGGACTCGACAAAGAAGAAGATGAAGAAGGCGGTGGCGACGACTTTGACGACGCCGTAGATGCCGGAGGCGAGGAGGGAGTTTTGGGTGCCGCTGTAGCCGATGGAGGCGAAGATCTGGGGTGCGTAGTAGCTGTGTTGCGAGTGAGTGAGCTGGATAAAGCTGGAAGGAAGGCAGAGACGCACCCGACAGAGTTCTGCCCGCCCCACTGCTGCAGCAAAAAGATCACGAACGCGATAACGAAGCGGATAAAATTCCCCTTTGCGAAAAACGCCTCCTTCAGCCCCAAGCCCTCCCTCGCCGCGCGCTCCTCTGCAATCTGGGCCTCGATCTCGGCCATCTCATGCGCTACGGCCTCGGAAGTCGCAGGCTCCTTGCGCAGGTACGCGAGGTTGCGGAGTGCATCCTGTGTGCGGCCGACAGAGGCGAGCCAGCGGGGGGATTCCTTGACGGTGAGGAGGCCGAAGAGCATGATGCCGGCGGGGACGAGCTGGAAGCCGAAAGGGATGCGCCAGACGTTGGGGCCGGTCTTGACGTGCTCGCTGATGCCAAAGTTGATAAAGTACGAGATCATGACGCCAATGGCGACCTGAGTGAGCAGTGAGCGGAGGCTGCAAGGTAAGGACGTGGGCACGCACCATGATCTGGAAGAGACCCGTGATCCTACCGCGCACCTCCTTGGGGGAGCACTCCGAGACGTAGGCGGGCGCGACGGCAGAGATGCCACCGATACCGAAACCGGAGATGACGCGGCCGGCGTAGATGAGCTCGAGGCCGGTGTGTTTGTCCTTTGCGACGGTGGTGAGGACAGCGCCAACGGAAAAGATGGCCGTGAACATGACGAGTGTCCACTTGCGGCCGAATCGGGCTGGGCAGGACATGTGAGCGTCAGCGTAGAGAAGGGAGAACGGGAGGACGAACAGGAGATGGGTGCGCTGCCGAGGGCACCAAAGAAGGCGCCACCTTGGAGGACAGAAACGACGATGGAAGAGACGTTGTTCGTGCGTGCGACGTTCTTGGTGCCATCTGCGTTGGTCAGGCCAAAGTGCTTCTGGAAGTACGGCTGGGAGACGACGCCGCCAGCAATACCAGTATCGTAACCGAAGAGGATGATGCCCCAGTAGACGATAAAGGCCAAGTCTATAAGTGCATATAGTCAGCCACGAGTCAACATAAACAAGAAAGGACGGACAGTATACACGGATGTTCTTGAAAATGCCGTCGAGCGCCATGGTGGGCAAGTCCTACGAATCTCGAACCAGACACCCATGGGACCTTTTAACAGAAGAAGCCCTTCTCTCGCAGATCCGATCCCGATCACCCTGTAGCCCCGCGGGGGTGCAGCGGCTGGCTCATCTGCGGCCCGTTCGGTCCGCACTCCCCCCACCCCCGCATGGCGCGCGCCTCCCCCTCCTCCTAACCGTGCCTGCCCCGATCAGTGATCACTGTCCAATTTCACACCACAGGCTATTTTTGGTCCATTCAGCAGCCAGCGTCGGCGGGGAGCGCGTTAGGTTGTACACTCCAGGCGAAGAACACCCTGTACACTGACACTCGCGTCGACCTCGGCTACCAAAAGATGCAGATGCATACCCTGTACAGAGCCCGCGCGCGTAACGGGCATCGATGTCCATGAATCATGATCATGCTGCTGCACAGTGCAGATGGCTTGGGTCCTCGCCTGCGGCTCACCCGGTCCGGTCCCTGCGCCGCCCTATTTCGAATATCCATTACAGTATATACCCACCGTCAAATCTTGTCCGTTGCAGAACCCGAATTCCAAAACTCGCTACGTCGCGCCGGATACAGGGGCCAATAGCGCCCACTTCCCAGGGGCGCGTCTGCTACTCAGTACTTACTACTGGCCCCGCACTTGTCGGTGCCTACTATACTCACCTACGCGAGAGCGTGGCCGCCACCGGACGCTTTACAGTGTACCTGCGGATTCATTTTCATTGTCGTTGATATCAATCAAGTTTCAAGTTCAAGTTTCACGCGTCACGCGTGGGTGCTGATAGGCATCTGTATAGTATAAACACAACATACACATCGCCTGGGGAAACGCACAAGCATCAGGCGTGGGTGGGGATTTTGACATGGCGGGGGCGGGGGTGGGGAACCGGGGAGTCGTGAGCCTGGGGGTGCTGGGGTTTACAGTTTGGGGTATCATATAATCAGTGATCACTGCAGCCAACCGCCATTACACGAACACGGCCCGGCGGACCCCCCATCCCGCCTGCCCACCTCTTATCTCTTGGCTTGCTAGCGTCTCAGCCCGCGCCAATGCTCCAATCCTACTTACTCTACACTTCGCGCGTCCTTCCATCCTGCATCGACATCGACATCGACTTCCAAGTTCCAAGTTCCGAGTTCCGAGTTCCACGTTCCACGTTGCCTGTTGGTTCCCTGGCGCCTTCTCGTCTCTGAATCGAAGACGCCCAGTAAGTAGTACTGTAGTAGAAGTCGATCAAGATCATCGAGAGACTAGAGGCGCGTCGATATCGTTTCAGCCCCCGCCGGCGCCAACGCCGAAATGCCACTTACTTTACAGTGTACACTTCCCTTCTATCGATGATTCTGCATCGACTTCCAACCTCCAACTTCCAACTTCCAACTTCCAACTTCCAAGCTTCCACGTCTCCCAGGCTGCCCTCTTCCCTTCGCCCACACCATGGCCGTGCTCAATAGGACAAGCCAGCGCTACAGGCCCGACTTCCGGCGCCACCTCCACCTCCACCGCCACCGCCAACCCACCAATACGAACTCGGGCGATCCCATTCGAATAAGGAAGCAAGCATATTTATAATCGGCAGTGGCTGTTTATGCCCCTACGCACTAGATTGTAGTATTCGATGTTCGACGTTCAATTTCAAATTACTAGTACGCATACACTGTACCGTGTACGAGGTATGCGCATGCGCAATACGGTGGCTGTGGCCTTCGAACTTGAGCTTGAAGCTTGAAGCTCGAAGCTCGAAGCTTGGGACATGCATATGGAAATCCGACGGGATATGAGCATGAGAGTGTGGCCTGGTACCGGT
Source organism: Sphagnurus paluster (assembly GCA_018282025.1). Taxonomy (NCBI): domain Eukaryota; kingdom Fungi; phylum Basidiomycota; class Agaricomycetes; order Agaricales; family Lyophyllaceae; genus Sphagnurus; species Sphagnurus paluster. Next base: position 31,296 of record JABCKI010000068.1, on the reverse strand, counting down.
ATTTTTATTTTTATTTTTATTTTTATTTTTATTGATAGCCAAGTCGATCCTCCGACCTACTCGTGGCTCTAGCTGCGCAGTGCGGCCTGCGATACGAGTCGCGCGGTGCTGGTCAATCGATTTCCTTGTCTGTGGCACCGCACCACCGGGAATGCGGTCCTGCGTTCCGGATGGTACTGGTAACTGCAGCGCGCGCTCGCGCCACCGTGTGCTGCATTTGAATTTCGATCGCAGGATGACGTCTAGGAACTTGGGGGTCCCGTTTTCGCCGGTCACCAACTACTCAGTACTCAGTGCTCAAGCTTCTGTGCGATTGCTCGCACACCCCAGACCTCTCGCCTCTGGCTTCTTCCCGGAAATAGAAATTCAAAAAGATAGTGCTGGTTACTGAGTGCGCGACGCAAACGCAATTAATATTAGCAAGCTCTCCTTCCATATGAAGACCATTTGGCACACACCGCTACTGCGTGGCGTGACGCATCCGACCTCGCGCAAAAGCTCGCAACCCCCGATCCCCAAGCACCAATCACCCGAGACTGGAGACGCGCGCCGCCGGGTGGGCCTTTGAGGCATGCACGTGGGGGGTTTCAAGTTGGATCTGTGGGATGTTGGGTGTGGGAGGGTGATGGTGGGGGCGGGGGTGGAGATGACAATCGTGCTAGGCCCATCCGTCCCGAACCTCCGAAATGAGAGTATGATGCCCTGCCGGTGCCTAGTTGCCTAGTATTAGCAAGTAGCGGTGGCGTCGGCCTAATGGTCCATAGTGTATGGTGTATGCGCCAGTTCCAGTTCTAGGTGATGCGCGCGAGTGACATGTAGATATATCGCGAACGAGCGACGAGGGAGCGTATTCGTATTCGTACTCACTTGTACCCCCGTCATCCTCATCGTTGGCGCTGTTCGCCGTCTCTGCATGTACGACACTAGCGGCCTGTTTGAAACGGTTCTCAGCGGTAGGGAATACGTCGACTGGCAATAGCGGCATATTTGTGGATAAGAAAAGTGCGTGATCTTCTGGTGAAAACACTACGGAATGAAACTCAACTTGTTTAGATCATCGTCATCGTCGTGGCCTCGATCGTTGCGGTCCTTCTTGCGAACATGACGAGCGCCTGGTTCTACAAAGGTAGGCCTCGTATATTTGTCAGACCAGCATGCGATATGGCAGTAAACTGTTTCTCGTAGCCCCTTAAGCCTCCACCGCCTGCTCACGTTAACGTGTGTCTCCCAACGCCCGAGTATTCGACAAGTATCGTCTGAGCAGTGACAGTCGAAGTCGCAGTTTACCCAAGGCAATCTGCACAATGCTGTTGCCGAGCCAGTTCTGAATATATGAACGGTCATACACTTCTTATTCTGCTTGATCGTTGAAAATTCTTCATGGTCATGAGCGCAAACCGTGCAGGAAGCAGAAAAGTATATTCTTGGAGTACAGGGAACGCCGTTGCGATATTTAAATGGATCAACTAGTACGGGCATATTACTGGCTTGCCCTTGACGGGCTTGTGGCAGCTATAATACGCAGAATCAAATCAACGGTGTGGCAATGAAAATATAGCAGCCAATATTATCTTACGTTGCTCCCATACCAGCAATTGGTGATCCACAGCACGTCCAGTGAGGAGGACCTGAAGAGACTCGGATTAACATCGAGCGCATCGAATCTTGTGGCAGACAACTTACAAACATCCTTTGTATGAGAGACGCGAGGATTTCAGTCAGCTATGGACTTTGTTTAGTTCCATGCATTACTTACCTTGCCATTGTTACCTATGAATAGTGGTCAGTATGGAGAACATTCATTTTGGGCTGGGACTCACATCTGTGTATTTTGTTTTCATCCTGCGCATCGTTGGGCGCAGCGAGGACCTGGCTAATGAGGGCGAAGACGATGGCAGACAGGAGCGGGGTTTTGAATTGCATGGCGTAGTGCTTTGCGGTTTAGGAAATTGGAAGGTGGGGAATGAGGGAGCTGGGACATAGCTGGTGGGGCTTAAATATATTTCGAGGACATATTGCCCCTGAGGCCTTTTTCGCGGCGAGAGAATATATTCAAGCAGGTTTAGTGCTTTGTGTAAGCAAGCTTTGGGGCCCTGTGCGCAGAAAATATGATGTCGAAGGGAAACCTCAGGATTGCCTTGAGAAGAAACCCAAGTATAAGTCTGCCAGTCGTCGGCAGGTGCGGTAGCCGGTCCCGGAGCGCGTACGTCATACTTATCACGTCGCTCGAACGACCAAAACTTGTGGTCGAGCAGGCTTGCCTTGAGAAGAAATTCAAGAGTGAGGAATAAATACATCCAACATTTCTATCAGTGTTCGGCCCCCAGCTACGAACCCAGGAATCTAACAGGAATCTAAATAAACTTATAAAGAGCAGAGTAAGGGCGGGGGGGTCGAGGTATTCTCAACAACTCGGGTGAGCACGCACACCTATATGATATTTATGAGCCTCGACCGTTCAGTGAAGAGCGCAACAGTGTTTGGCCCCTAGTAGATGCTCCGAGACGGACTAGGAATAAAGACAAAGACCCGACAAAACAGAGCAGTGGCAAGTCAACGACGGGGGTTGAGGCACTCTGATCATGCTATACACATCGGTCAATTTGTGTTTCATCAGTTGTGCATCTACATACCCACGAATTGTGTTCACATCCGCGCCCAGTTCCGAATGCCAATTCTCCTTCTTACCACATTCCGCAGCTCACCGCCCGCCTGAACCAGAACCCAGGGTGACTGCCCGCGCCGGCTCTCCGCCACGGAGACACACGGGAACCCCGAGCCCGTCAATTCTGAGGGCATAAGAGATCAGAAGATAAAGGATGCGTCTATCCATGGGAGCATATATACTCGTTCGTGAACGGGAGCGGCAGCGAGACGAGGAAAGAAAAGAAAAGAACAAAAGGTACGAGGGAAGAGCAAAAGAAGAAACCCAAGGAAAGGCCATGGTCAACGAGGAGCACGCGCTCACGAGTCGCAGTCGTCGCCCTCTTGATAACTCGGACCAGGAAGAGTCGCAGGCTTAGACGCCTTCCCAATATGAGCCCCAAGCTTTGCATCGTCCAGAGACATGTGCGCAAAGAAGCCTAAGACGCCTATTTCCGGAGCGCCCGTCCGAAGGGCGCTGCTTGCATGGGCGTTAGCGTTGGCTGCATTCCGCGGCATCAAGGTATGGGAGGGGGACGCACCAAGTATACCAATGATAATCCGCGCTGCCTCACTTCCTCGTTCCCGTCCCACTGTGCGTCCCATTGACAACCCCAAGACACGGGGAGCGCTACCCCACGCAGGCCTGGGGTCGCAGAGAAGTGATTCCAGCTTGGGTTGACGGTGTTAATGGGGCTGATGGAGGTGGCCTGGTACATCGTGATGCGAATACAAGGTTAATAACTCCAAGTTGGTGCGCCGGCAGCTCCTCTAGATTCTTGCATGATTTCGCAGGACGCTGACGCGCTCGACGGCCTTCTATGGCAAGCGCAGCGTAGAGACAGCTAGCTGGAGCTTGAAACGCCGAGCCAAGGATAAGTGGCATGGCGAGAGTGGAAGGTGTCGAGGGCGTAGATATCTGTTAACCTGTGGCCTGCGCAGATATTCTAATGTATGCTCATCAACTCTAGTCGTACTGTAGACTCGGGATTGCAGTACACTCACCGTTGAACCCTTTCAAGAAACTGCACCGACTATACTTCCGTTCACTCGAATTGCAAGAGCAGCAGGTATTTTGAATGGAGAGGCAAAGCGTGCGGTAGAGAACCAGTATACATCAGGCTGGGCCTCCCATCCGTATTGATGACGTCACCTCAGAATTTCCCCAAGCATGCTACACTGAAGGATGCACCAAGCCTACCCATGTAGTGCGAGTGTTAGAGCGAGCTAGGTTATGCACGCGCCGAATGAGTTATCCAGTGAGTTCCCAGCCAAGCGTGACAGTGAGCAAGCGTTCATAGACCTCAAAGTTGGCGTTTTGGGCATGTAGAGAGTAGAGCATACAAATCTGAGACTTCGGCGTGTATGGCTTTATCCACCTCGAAATGAACGACGATCGTAGCTGTGTGCCGTCGTTTCCTGTGAATAGACTTGAACACGATAGCTCGTCGCTCGGGGCCTGGGCAGGTCATAGATCCAGCGCCAGATCACAATCGAACAAGAGAGAAAGGAAACGAGAAGAAATTCCCATTGAAAATTTCACCGCAAAAGACGACGGTGAAGATGCCTGGTCGTTGTTTGGATCATCGAGCTGAGCCGTTTGTCGTCGTTTGGGGCGTTCGCCAGCAGTCTGGCACGTGCAGACTTCTTTCTCTCCCAATCTCAGTCTGCTCGATGCTCCATCTTCCTCCATCATACTTAGTTGTCCGACTGGGGAAAAGTAGCGCAGTGACTGGGTCTGATGATCTTCATGGTGAGTAACTCAAAGAACTATTTCTGTACTTCTTGGATCGTTCAATATGCTTTTACAGTGGCCCACTCACGTCGCACTGGAGCTCCTGAAAATCGAAAGCCCCTTTTCCATCTAGCTCTTGGATGTGTTCCACTCGTCTCAAAGCTCAGGCTGAGATTTTCGTGCACGCGTCTCACTTGTACCCCCGTCATCCTCATCGTTGGCGCTGTTCGCCGTCTCTGCATGTACAACACTAACGGCCTGTTTGAAACGGTTCTCAGCGGTAGGGAATACATCGACTGGCAATAGCGGCATATTTGTGGATAAGAAAAGTGCGTGATCTTCTGGCGAAAACACTACGGATTGAAACTCAACTTGTTTAGATCATCGTCATCGTCGTGGTCGGGATCGTCACAGTCGTTCTTACGAACATGCCGAGCGCCTGTTTTTGCAAAGGTATGTCTCGTGTACGTCTGCGGAAGGCAGTCAACTAACCGCCGTCCAGATACCTTCCAAAATCCGCTCTGCTGCCTATGCCACGTCTGCGCATGCTGCGTCGGCATCCACGTCCTCTCCGTTGCGTCCCCTGCGTCTCCAAGTGACCCACTCGACCCGCAGTTCCTCCGCCCGCCACAGCCTGCCTCGGGTGTACAGGATGGGGTCTGCACAGAGGGCATCGGATATTACACACCTCAATCTACCTTCCACCTCCTTCCCGTTACTCTATGTCCCCGTACATCCGCAACCCGATCTCGCACTGGTCCCCGAGGACACTCAGATCCTGGATATTCCGTTGCCACCTATTACCCGTCTGCTGTACGTTTCCAAGTGTTCCCCCAAGGAGTTTCACGGTGGGAGGGAACCTCCAATGTCTGCGCCGTGGCGCAGATCGAGGCGCAGATTGCGGAGGAGAGGGCATCACGGGAGGGGTTTGGATTAAAGGAGGCGTCCTTTCGAAGGGTGAATTTATAAGATTCGTCATCGCGTTTGACATGCTTTTGCTGCAGCAGTGGGGTGGGCAGAACTCGGTCGGGTGCGTCTCCTCCTTTCGTTCGTTCCTGTTATATACGGCTCGCTCACTCTAAACGTAGATACTACATCCCGCAGACCTTCACCTCCATCGGGTACACCAACTCCATCCTCGCCTTCCGGCATCTACCGCGTCGTCAAAGTCGTCGCCGCCGCTTCGTCGAGTCTCTCAGCTAGTATATGTCGCTCTTCATAGTATCATGATTAGCATGCTGTTCTTCGTCATCTGCCATTCTCAAGACGCACCCGCCTGTCCTGGCGAAGCCCGGCCAGGAAACCAACCCCCCGTCCGCGAGCAAGGCGATGGCCACGATGTTGCACACTTATATGTCCTTCTACCCGATGGGGTGGGGACCGCTGCCGTGGGTTTATCTCTCGGATATCTTCCCCACGCGTACGAGGCATTACGGTCTCCCTTTGGCTTCGGCTACCCAGAGTACGTGCCTTCCCCTCTCTTGTACACGTGTAACTTGCTAACCTCCCAAAGTAACCCTCAGATGATGAGGAACCTGGGGTACCAGCTCTTCCCCATTTTGGGCACGATCAACATATTGCAAGGAGGGAGATGGGGAATGAGCGCGGGGTGGGTGGTGCGGAGGGGAAGGATTCGAGTTCGACCAGTTTAGTGGGAGGGTAGGGCAGTAGGGGAAAGGGAAGGGAAGATGCCTTGAACTTCGTTATACACCACCGTACGGATTACGTCCCAGTTGTAACTCTCCCCTCTCTGATCGTGACTCCCAGTGAACATGTCTGTACATTCTCGTGCTTTTTTTGGGTCTTGTGGGTCGCGTGTCTTTGTTTCGCGGTGCGTACCCTCCCATTCCTTCAGAATCACTATCATCTGTGCTACATGTGTACTGACGCTATGTAGTTGGGTCCTCTGCGTCCCCAGGTCTTTTTTGCTATACGATCGTGGAGTCGAGAGTCCCGATCAAGATCGACGGTCCTCGTCCCAGTCCCTACCTGCGTCCTACCGCGACGGCCCAAGCACCATCCTATCTTTACGCTTCAGCTACAGCTTCAATCCTCAGGTTTACCTATCGTAGATGCTCTTGGGCTCGCGCTCATCCTCTGCTCGAGCATCATGCTCAGCACCGTGCAGCTGACGGCCCCAATACGTGCGTCTGCGCATGTACCACCAGTCCTCCCCGGAGAGATTGAGGCTGCGCAAGCTGACGACGTTTCTCTCGCCCACAGCGGCGCCACATGCGTATTCGTATTCGTCCCAGCTTTGTGTAACTCCCCTTCTCTTTATTGATCCTGATCTCCAGTCACCCGGTGGAACTTTCGCTCGTCCGCGCACAAAAAAACAGCAGCGGCGTGGTGGACGCTCAACACACGGACAAAAGGCGCACCGCGCGCGAGGTTTCCTCGAACGTCGTCTCAGTCCTTCAGGCCGGGGGCCTTCTTCGATGCCTTGAAGCTGTGCTGTTCTATATGAATAAAACCGTGAAGATGCCTGGTCGTTGTTTGGATCTGAGCCGTTAACATTTGTCATCGTGGGGCGTTGGCCAGACCGCAGTCTGGCACGCGTAAATCTCTTTCTTTCGCTCCCAATCTCAGTCTGCTCCATCTTCCTCCATAATTAGGTGCTGGGGAAAAGTAGCGCAGTGACTGGGTTTGATTATCTTCATGGTGAGTCACTCAAATATCTATTTCTGAACTTCTTAGATCGTTCCTGATCGTTCAATATGCTTTTATACATTGGACCACTCACATCGCTCTGGAGCTCCTGAAAATCGAAAGCCCTTTTTCCATCTGGCTCCTGGATGCGTTCCACTCGTCCTATGACTCTGGCCAAGGTTCTCATGCACGCATCTTACTTGTACCCCCGACATCCTCGTCGTTGGCGCTATTCGCCCTTTCCGCATGTACGACAATTTGACTCCACGGTTCTCAGCGGTGGGCGATGTGTCGACTGGCAATAGCGGCACATTTGTTGATAAGGAAAGTGCGTGATCTTCTGGTGAAAAGAATACGGATGATCATCGTCATCGTCGTGGCCTAGATCGTTGCGGTCGTTCTTACGAACACGCCGAGCGCCTGGTTCTGCAAAGGTACGCATTGTGTACGTCTGCGGCACGCAGTCAACTAAATGCCGTCCAGATCTCTTCCACAATCCGCTCTGCTGCCCATGCCACCTCTGCGCATGCTGCGGCGGCATCTACGAACGTCTACGTCCTCCCCGTTATCTCCCCTAAGTCCCAAAACGAATTGAGTCATCCCCGCCGTTCCCAAGCTCCCCGCGAATAGACAGACCACCCTCTGCATGCTCTTGCCTCACATTTGCTTCCTCAATCAAACTTGGAAGTTGGCAGCATAGATCGGCTGTAGTAGTGGAGAGATCGATTAGATTGTGAAGAGTGAAGTCGACGCTGCTGGCTTCAACTGTATCATACCCATATAAGTAACTGTTTTGTGTAGCAGGCATGTAAAAGCAGCTCGCGGCACCCAAACCCTAAGCACGTCAGGCCTGAGCCAATACCAACACCAAGAAAAAGACTGCTCACCAACAAGGCCCACAAATCAGTCAACGGAATCATCGGGGATGCGCTAACATTGCGCCTAATAAGTAGGAAAGAACTCGTCCAAACACATTGTGTAATGGATGCTAGAGAGGGTGGAGAAGCGTGCCGGTCGCGTCTAGACATCTAGACCACGGTCCTTGAAAAAACTGATATGGATATGACATTAGTCTCAGTTAATAAGGTCGCAGAATAGACCACGGTCAGAGCTGGCGCTCAGACGCTTGGCATGCTTTGAGTCTCAACCAGTATGCTCCGAGCGGTGCTCGGCAATGTTAACTTCAACATCGGATATGTCCTTAGGCTTCTCCCAGGGGACGCGTATGTATTTGGCACACTAGATGGGAGCTGTGTGTGCCCACTTAAAGTGTGGTCTAGAGTCGGACCCTAGACCAGCGCCGATCGAACAACACAGCAAGTGGTTGGTCACAAGTGCACTACGATAGCCCAAAGACCAACAAGCTTTGATGGATATTCTGAGCCACATAAATACGTAGCAACCCGGACTCAAAACTCCCACCCCAGCCAATCTGCTCATGGAAGATCAGTTTGACGACCCATTTGCGCCAAGCCTCAAGCCAGCTTCACCCATTGCCTTTGTCCCTCCTCCGTCGGGTGTACCTGTCTTGGCAGCAATGACTCATGGAAGATACTATCTTGAATTCGTTACCTTTTTGGTGCGCCATGGTGTCAATTTCTTCGGAATCAAACTGATCTAGAGAGCTAGGTGGAAGATTGTCTCTATAAGGTCCCTAAGTATCATTTCAGAAAGTCTAAGGAGTTCTGTGAAATTATTGCGTCGGGTGCGAAAACTGAAGATACGCCTGTGGTACTTGAAGGTGTGACCAAGTACGAGTTCGACACCCTTCTGGAGTTGATGTATCCTCTGTACGGATTCAAATTAAGGAAGTCTCAGAGTCGATTCCTGACTGATCTTTACAGATCAGAACCTGGCGTACCACAGCGGTCCTTTTCCCATCAGGAGTGGGGAATTGTCCTAAAACTCGCATCCCGATGGATGTTCAGCGCACTTCGCAGATTGGCCATAACCAACCTATCCAGCCATTCATGGACGGTAAAAGTCCCTTTGGCCCGCGCCTATGGCGTATGCGAATGGCTACACAGCGCTTACACCGATTTGGCATCTCGGAGCACAAGTCCCACGATCGATGAGGCCACAGTGCTTGGGCTAGATGCGACGGCTATCTTGTTTGCGATTCGGGAAGAGCCGCTCCAGCGCAATAGAGATCTGCAACTCCCAAAGGGCAATGATAATCCATTCGAAAACGGAGTAGATGAAGAATTCGCGGAACTGGATCATGAGGGCGAAGATGCTGTGCAAAAAGTTCTAATCGCGAAGCAGCAAGCCGTTGCCCCGGAGTGGTTGCGGACAGCTTATATTCGGCTAGTCGAGCGGAAGAAGGCGATTTCAATCGTGGAGGCAGAACAACTGGGGCTGGAGACGACGGTCAAGGTGTGTAGAGCCAGAGAGAAGGCATTGGGGACATATCCGAAACAGTATGGATCAAGCAATCTAACGATCGAGAAGGAGTTCGAGGTAGAGCTGAAAAGCGTTGCGATAAACGAAGCACGTTATATCGAGAAATTATCACTCGGCGGCTGGGGTAGTGGCCATAGCACAGGCCGTAGCACAGGCCGTAGCATGGGCCGTAGCACGGGCCGTGGCACGGGCTGTGGCAGGGGCTGTGGCAGGGGCTGTGGCAGGGCTGGGGGTTGTCAGGCGGGGAAAATATGAAGCCATGGCCAGTCTGAAGCGCAGTGGCAACTGACGCGGTTTAATTCCGTAAAAATCATTTCGAGCTCCGACTATCTTATGGAGCATATAAGGGTTCTGTTGGACGACGGCCTCAAACTTTCACAAATCCACTCTCTTCTCGCTATAGCATGCATACTGAAGTTTTGCATAAATTCGTGAAACTAATTAAAAATAAGGTTCAACGCAGCCTGACAATGCCACCCCCGAAACAAACCATGTGATGTAAGATAAGATTCTACCCACACAAAACTGACTCCTTGAGATCCACCGGTAAATCCCTTTCCTTTGGCCTTTTTATCTACTGCCCTGACATTAAATTCTCAGATCTTAGTGGATGGCCAGATTAACTTGTTCAAAATAGCTCTGGCGACCTCAGCACAGCAAGGCTATAGTCAGTGTCACTCTCTTTGGGTGCATCGTGCACCGAGTTTTTTATGCAACTATCTCCTTATCCAATGTTTAAAAATATCTTCACAATGCATGCATGCAGTGTTGAATTCATTCCACTCGGCACCAGCACGAGTCCGACGACGAGTGCAGCAACGCCCACCAGGACGGGCGGCGTGGTACGTCCACACCTTCATCTTCCGCGTCTTCAAATGGCTAACACGACCAGACCTTGACCTTCCTCAGCACGCCACAGCCTGCCTGCCGTTATCAACTTCGCCATCAGCGAGCACGTCAAGACCGGGCACAAAGTTTGGCCCATCCCGTGGGGAGCAGGCATCGTGCTCTTCGGCCTCCTCGCCGTCAAGGAACTCCCCCGCTGGCTCGCCTCCGTCGGTCGCACCCGGGACGCGCTGGGTAACCTTGTCATCGGCGTCATGGTCTTGTAATTTAGCGTTAGCGAGCACGTCAAGACCGGGTGTAACGTCTGGGGCATCCCCTTTGGCCTCCAGGAGGCGTCATACTTGTACTTTCCGGCCTCCCCCCACTGGCTCGTCTCCGTCGGCCATGGCGCGTGAGATGGCGCAGATCGAGGGTCTATCGTAGCCCCTTGAGCGCGCACCGCCTGCGCACGTTAAGGTGTGTCTCCCAACGCTCGAGTATTCGACAAGGGTCGACTCAGCAGTGACAGTCGAAGTCGCAGTTTACCCAAGGCAGCCTGCAGAACGCTGTTGCCGAGCCAGTTCTGAATATATACACGATCGTACACCTCTTATTCGTTGCCATACGTATAAAAATTTTCATGGTCATCGGCGCAAACCGTGGAGGAAGCAGAACAGTATATTCTTGGAGTACAGGCAACGCCGTTGCGATATTTAACTGGGATCAACTAGTACGGGCATATTACTGGCTTGCCCTTGACGGGCTTGTGGCAGCTACAACACGCAAAATCAAATCAACGGTGCGGCAATGAAAATATAGCAGCCAATATAATCTTACGTTCCTCCGACACCAACGATCAGTGGTCCACAGCACGTCCAGTGACGGGGACCTGAAGAGACTCAGATTAGCACCAAGCGCATCGAATCTTGTGGCAGACAACTTACAAACATCCTTTGTATGAGAGACGCGAGGATTTCAGTCAGCTATGGACTTTGTTTAGTTCCATGCATTACTTACCTTGCCATTGTTACCTATGAATAGTGGTCAGTATGGAGAACATTCATTTTGGGCTGGGACTCACATCTGTGTATTTTGTTTTCATCCTGCGCATCGTTGGGCGCAGCGAGGACCTGGCTGATGAGGGCGAAGACGACGGCAGACAAGAGGGGGGTTTTGAATTGCATGGCGTAGTGCTTTGCGGTGTAGGAAATTGGAAGGTGGGGAATGAAGGAGCTGGGACATAGCTGGTGGGGCTTAAATATATTTCGAGGACATATTGCCCCTGAGGCTTTTTTCGCGGCGAGAGAATATATTCAAGCAGGTTTAGCCCTTTGTGTAAGCAAGCCTTGGGGCCCTGTGCGTAGAAAATATGATGTCGAAGGGAAACCTCAGGATTGCCTTGAGAAGAAACCTAAGTATAAGTCTGCCAGTCGTCGGCAGGTGCGGTAGCCGGTCCCGCGTGCGTCATATCACGTCGCTCGTGATTGAAATTAACCTGCCATGAGAAGAACGTCGTAGAGGTCGTACCGAGGGACGAACGACTAAAACATGTGGTCGAGGGGAAACCTCAGGCTTGCCTTGAGAAGAAATTCAGAGCGAGGAATAAATACATCCAACATTTATATCAGTGTTCGGCCCCCAGGTACGAACTTCGGCTTGTACTGAACCGACCAGGATTTGAAATAAACTTACAAAGAGCAGAGTAAGGGCGAGGGGTCCAGGTATTCTCAACAACTCGCGTAAGCACGGACACCTAAACAATAAATGAGCCTCGACCGTTCAGTGAAGAGCGCAACAGTGTTCGGCCCCTAGTAGGGTCTCCGAGACGGGCTAGGAATAAAGATAAAGATAAAGACCCGACAAACACACCGGTCACTTTGTGTTTCGTTAGCTATGCATCTATATACCCACGAACTTTTTTTCTTTCCCTTTACGGCAGATACAGATGGATTGCGCATCCCATTCGCGCCCAGTTCCGGATCGCCGTTCTCCTTCTTACCCTCTAACATCATACATTCCGCAGGTCAAACCAGAACCCAGGGTGACTGCCCGCGCCGGCTCTCCGCCCCCGAGGCGCACAGGAACCCCGAGCCCGTCAATTCTGGGGGCATCACAGCGAACTTGACAGCGTAGATGTCAGGAAAGGAGATCAGAAGAAAAAGGAGGTGTCTATCCATCGGAGCGCATATACTCTGCATTATTGAGGGGGAGTGGGAGCGAGGCGAGAATGGACGGTCGTCGCCCTCTTGATGACCAGCAAGAGTCGAAGGCTTCGACGCCTTCGAGACAAAGAAGCCTAGAACGCTCGTTTCTGCGCCGAGGGGGTCGAAAAGGGAGAGCGGAGTTGGTGTCGATATCGGAGCCGGAGCTGGAGATGTGTGGGGACATGGTGGGCTGAGCCAGGTGCGGGGTTCATGAAGGGGTTCGTGAAGGTGGGGAGGGAGGTGAGCTGGGATGAGTCGTAGTTCGATCTGTCTCATTCAGATCCCAGGGAAGCAATTGATGGGCATTTGTCAGCAGCATCAAGCGAGATAAGATGGCTTCAATACCACTATCCGGGCGTGTGCTGGTATATTTCCAGAAGGCCATTACTAGATACTATGTGTGTTTTCTTGGATTTATTCACAATTCATTCCGATAAAAATGAGATAGAAGCCCTCAGTCACAGTTCGCGTCTAGATTAGCATAAATACAGATTTTATTTCCGGGTCTACATTTATTATCTGTGTGTTTGAGTCCATAGCAGGAGGAGGAGGAGGAGGACAAGTATTATACTGGCACGGTTCACCAGTACAAGTTACATACATACATGTAGTATATTTATAATAAAGCTATATACATATAGATGAATCCCAGAAGACCTCAGAGGTTTTTTTCAATGAAATGGCTCCGGGATACGGCTCACAACGGTGTCGAGAGCGGCAATGGATGATTATCTCTCCCACCGCTTCTGGAAGACCCTCCGCCTAGCGTGGAAACACCCAGATGACCCAGACCGCGATAAAGGCACAGACTGGGAGGAGAGGGAACGCCACCTCTCCAAACTCACCAGCGATCGTGCAACCACCACACGCGTCGCCCACGTTATCCTAGACCAGGGATATTTCAGCAGCTTCCGCCAACGTTTCAACCTCGACGGGGAAATCCTTTGCCCCACGTGTCGAGTCATTGAAACAACCAACCACGTCATACTCGACTGCCCCCGTTTCGAGGCAGCTCGTCACCACATAACCCAAATCGAAACTCAGTTTAACCACCTATTCCCACGGTACCCCCGCCAGACCACGTTACAACACTGGCTCGGATCTTCCGATGGAATAGTAGCTCTCGCCCACTTCCTGGCGAGATGCAACGCACTCAAGGCCCCGGTCACCCTCAGACCACCCACCGCAGCCCCCAACCTACCACCACCCACACCCCCTCCCCCAAACCCGGGACACAACCCACCCCACCCCCACACTTATTAAACCAGACAAAGTCGGCTAGCCCAACCTAGTCCACACCCCCTCAAGATCGGAGCAGCGGAAACCTCAAGACCGATGGCCCGAAAAACCCTTTGTAGCAAGACCTCAAAACACTGGACACACCTCACAACGTCAAGCCTGTTCAACCCCAGTTGCCTTCCTACATATCTCTTTCTATTTTCTCTTTTCTTTACTATACAGTTCCAGATAACAGCCCAACAGTGGCCACCACATCATCAGGGACGGTCTTTGCACACCTACCCCCCATACCTTTAACATACCTTACCATATTACCAGCCGAACAACGGCCACCTACTCTACCCCTATATACAGCGCCCGTAGTCCACATGTACTTAAATGCGCTATACAAATTGGTTTAAAAAAAAAAAAAAAGGATGATTATCTCTCTGTGATTGAGGCTCCCACGGTAGCTCCGGAACATTCCGAATTAGCCGAAGGAGACAGATCGAACGGTTTCTCGAGCTGGGATGTCGTATTCCCGAACATATGATGACCCGGTGGGATCGGAGAACGCGTGAGGGTCGATAGCCTGCGGAAAATGAGTGCTGTCAATATCTGTGACGTGGGTATACGTAATATGGACGGGGTACGCACATTGTAAGTCTATGCATCCGTCCCCCCGCACCTCCTCGTTCCCGCCCACTACCACGAGATGGAGCGGAGCACCACCCAGGATCGACGCTAGGGGGGTTGGACACGTAAGGATGTACATGGAGTAGGGGGCGCACGTCCTTTTTCGGCTGGCCAAAGAGAGCGTCATCGTAGAGCGCCGCCGTGACCGTAGGTGGCCTGGTACATCGTGGGGTGGCCGGGACGATGCGCGAGATATTCGCAGGTGATGAGAAGCGTCACAGGGACAGCATCCACAGAAGAGATGGGTTGGGCACCTGGAGGGGGAAGAGCGTGGGTGGTGGACTTGAGAACAAGGGGCACCGGTCTCAAGATATCTGATAATCGAGGTAATATGTATGGTCCGCTGCGGGCAGTTGGCACGGGCTCTGAGTTTAGCATCGTGTATTAGTAATTACTGATCCAAGGTTATCTGCGATCAAATCAGGCAGATTAAACATATAGAGACAAGGACCCCGTGTTGTCACGGAATCTCCCGGTGGGAGCCCCTTGATCGCCACTGACGAGTGCAGCGCACGTCCACACCTTCACCTTTCGCGTCTGACCCGACCTTACTCAGCACACCACAGCCTGCCTCGACATCCCTTCGGGCTTCCAGCTCGTCCCAGTAGGCATCGTGCTCTTCGGCCTCCCCGCCGTCAAGGAATTCCCCTGCTGGCTCGCCTCCGTCGGCCGCACCTGACGCGCTGGTTAACCTTGCCATCGGCGTCACGATATCGTACTCTAGCATTAGCGAGCACAGGTGTAACGTCTGGCGCATCCCCTTTGGCCTTTAGCTGGTACGAGCAGGCGTCATACTTTCCGGCCTCCTCAGCCTAAAAGATCCCACCACCACTGGCTGTCTCCGTCGGCCATGGCGCATGAGTTGGCGATGAAGAGAGCAAGGCGAAGCAGGGCTTGGGGTTGAGGGAGGTGATCTTCCCGCTCCGACACTGGCGGAGTGGGCCGTAGGTGCGTGCGTCCTCCCTCTTTCTTTCCTTCTTTGCCCTGTGCAGCGTGCTCACCCCACACCTAGCTCCTACGTCCCCAGCCCAAAACTTGCCCTGACCTTACTGTTCGTCATCCTCGTCGAATCCCTCGGGCGCTGGCTCTGGCTCATCATATCCTCATCATCCGCGCGATCCTTAAGACACCCACCGCCTGACCGCACTGCTGCATACATACGTATGCTTTTATTCGATGGGACAGGGTCCACCATCTCCCCGCCACACACGCGCCTCTATGGGCTTGCACTGGCGTCTGCGTCCCAGCGGAGGCTGTGGCGCGTGATGCATGTGCCCTTCGCTGTTACCCCACAGACTTCGTCGCATCGAAAGTGCCCCCCGCAGATGACCGCGAACCCCGGGTACACGATCCCCCTCTGACCTCATGCTCATGTTCGCCACGAGCAAAGCAACGTCGCCGCCATGGCCCACATTGGCGTTCTTCGTCCCCGAGACTAGGGGCCGCTCGCTCGGGGGCATGGGCGTCGTCTTTGGCGCGGCTGATGCGCGCGGGCGGGAGGCGGCAGAGGGAGAACGAGCGCGGGGTGCGTGCGGAGGGCAAGGATTCGAGCTTGCTTAGTGAGAGGGTTTAGTGGGAGGGGCTGAGATACCTTACGCTCCTAAGTATATGCGTCTCCACGGCTCTCGCGCATCATGATTCACACTCATATTCCTACCCATTACCACAGTCGCGCTGCTACTGGGCTTTCGTGCGTGTACTATCACGATTCCCTAAAAAAAAATTACATTAATTATTCCATTTCAACCTTCGAATTCCGTTTTTTCGTCGCCTTCATCAGCCTGCAGTGACTGTGAGTCACTAGTCACTAGTTGGCACTTGTGTTTATCTAAAGATGACGCCCTCCGATGGTCCTCAACGCCTCAAGCTTCAGGGTATCGTCGTCGTCGCGAGCAGAGTCGTCTGACATCGTCATTTGTCAACAATAAATCTGACGGCCCGGGCGGGAGGCGGGGCGGCGGGCCCACTTCTGAATCTTTGCGAGTCCCATTCGAGGTCCCATTCACACCGCCCTCCCTGTCCCTGGGGCCTAATATGGACATCAAACAGGATCTACCGACCGACCTTGCCCGTTTCATTGAAATTTGACGCTTGACGCTTGACTCTACTCCGACTCACCCAGGCACATGATTCTTCCATCCTATCCACTGCCAGATCGATATCCAAGCCCAAGTGCCACTACCGACTCAAAATTCCAGGCTCAAGTCCAACGCGATCTCCAATTGGGATTTGCGCATCGGTCCTGCGTTCCGTAAGTGCCAACTGTGCATTGGCAGCTGCAGAGCGTTCAAACGATACTGGTCACCAGCTGGTGTACGTCCATCATGCAAACGGCTGTCGTGCCGTCGTGCTTTTTCTGGATTTACCATCAGTCCGCATGTCTTTGTTTTGCGGTACGCACACACTGCATACTACGCACTGCACACTGCACACCGGTGATGCTAGCTGCCAGTGAGCTTTCCGCGTTCCCAGGCCTTCAAGCGTTTCTACCGCCCGACCGTGAGTCGAGAGTTATAGCTCGTTCCTGAACTTTCCTAAGTGGCGCTAGTAACCGACAGGACATGTGGTATCATCGGTGAACAGAGCCTCGACGCCAACAGTCTAGTCTTCGATCGCTTCGGAATATAAATTTTTGACTGGAATAGCAAGTTTACAGGGGGCCAAGTTTGAAAGTTTCTGGAGGCCTTCAAGTCTGTATATGTAACCCGACCGATAGCGCATAGAGTCAGACACACTCGCTTAATAGTAACCGCAATATCTGCGTAAAGGCTCGGTGACCGAGGGCGGGGTAGCCAAAACTATAATTACCGTATTAGCCGCGGTAAGTGTCATGTCCACCGGCCTTGTCGCCGAAAGACCTGTTAATTAAACCACAGTTCTCTCTTCTAGAGTTCCAAGCCGCCATTTTAAAAACGTCTGTGAATGAATGGTGAGTTTGGTGAGAGGAGAAAAAAAATTGGAAAACAAGACCATTTATCAAATATTAGACTCTCAAATTCGATGTCTTTATCATTCGAGGCATCGTGCACCTGTCAATGGATGAGAAAAATCTGTCGAGCTGCATCAAGGGAACTTGTACGCTCCACATTATGCGTCATGAGGTCTTGTCATATTTGAACACTACGTACTACCTTGCGTCTGTGTAGGCATGGACGCGCCACCAAAAATAATCCTTTGGCGAGATTTCAGACAAGATGAACAACTTATGGGCTCCCTATATCCTATATCCTGCTCCTCTAGGCGTTCATCGCCAGCGTGTAACTGCGCAAACCGTCGACGCGACACCAAAAATAATACTCAACGAGATTTCAGAAAGATGAAAAAAAATCCGAGTCTCTCTGGGGTAACGCGCTTTGAGGACCACATAAAAGGGCACAGGAGAACGCGCAAACCCCATCACTGGAGCTCAAACACACTCCCGAGCCTCAGCCTTCATTAATCCCTCACCCACATCGACCAATATGCGTTTTTCCACTGGCAGCGTCGTCGTCCTCGCCTCCACCATTGCATCTAGCTTCGCCAGCCCTGCTGCGAGCGCCCAAACCAAACCGGCGACTACAATAACCACCGTCTACGGACGCGATGCGCACGTCACGCCGTTCAGTGTCCCGACTCATGTTCCGGTATAGTAGCGTCCAGACTCCCCGGTCGCTTCGCTTTATCTGACCTTGTTGTTTCACAGGCAATTGAAAAGAAGGCGGTGACCATCACCACCGTCGAGCCCAAGACCTTTTAGGAGATCCTCAAGAAACCACGCTCTGTTTGCTTTTCAAGATACTTACATATAGTACACATATTGTCTGCAAATCCAAACTTGATCTTCCTACCACCCAAGATCTAATGCCAGCGCGCTGCTTATATCCTATCTTGATCTCATCTGGACCTCGTCATACCTAAGTAGGTACACGACGCGCGTACTGATAACTGATACCATGTGTGCGGTGTAATGAAGTAGAAGTTTCCAAGTTTCCAGAGAGCTTGGTCTGTATATCCCGGATGACGTATATAAAAAAACTCCCATTCGGACTTGAAAACCCGCAGCATCTGCGCAAAGGCTCGGTGATTCAGAGGGTGGGGGGGGTGTAGTAACAGTTATAATTACCGTAGTCGAAGACGCCGATCTCTGGAGTGGATATATTGGAGCCGGAGCCGGAGTTGAGTGGGGACATGATGGGACGGGCTGGGAGCGGGGGTCTTGGAAGGGTTCTTGAGGGTGGGGAGGAAGGCGCGAGCAGCTGGGATGTTGTGGATATAGCCAGAGTCTAGCGCATACGATGACCCGCTGGTGTAAGAGATCGCGTGAGGGTCGATAACCTGCAGAAAAGGGGTCAGTATCCGTAACATGGCACAGGTTATGAAGGAAGTATGCACAAAGTCTATCAATCCGTCGTTCTCAACTCTCTCGTTCCCGCATACTAAGGAGCATAGCCCCACCCAGGCTCATCGCCAGCGGGATCGAAAACGAAAGAACCTCTCTGGATTAGGACGTGTACGTCCTTCGCCGGTTGAGCGAGCTGATCGGCTCGAGGTGGCCTTGTACATCGCGCCGCGATACGCGGGGCGCCCAGAGCAAACGAGGAACAGCGGCGGAGGTGTATGCCAGCTGGCTGGACTCTGGAGGAAGGCAACCCAGATTGCGAGAATATATTGAGATCGCGACATCGCGGGGAACCCTTTCTCTGGCGCGCGAAATCGCAGCGGAAGAGGACGAAGGCTTTATGCGGCCCGGGAACGTCATAGTTCAGCGCATACGATGTCCCGCTGGGATCGGAGAGCGCGTGAGGGTCGATAGCCTGCAGAGAAGTCCTGTCGACATCCGTGACGTGGCGTAAGGTGTGAAAAGGGCACGCGCAAGTCTATCAATCCGTCCTTGCTCACTCCCCGTTCTCACCGCCCTGCTTGTCCAACTCTCAGGACATCAGAGCGCAGCCCACCCAGGATCGTCGCTAGGGGCTCGAACGCGTGAGGACCTGTGTGAAGTAGGGGGCGCACGTCCTTCGGCGGCTGGCACACGAGTGCGTCATCGTACAGCACCGGAGTGGTCGTAGTGACGTGCGCCCAGCCTTGGGTTGATCGGTATTAATCCAGCTGTCGGAGGTGGGCTAGTACATCGTGACGCGCGAGATAGTCGCAGGTGATTAGAAGCGTCAGACGAACGGTGGGCGCAAGTTTTGGTGAGGCGGAAGAGATGGGTTGGGTGCCGGGGGAGCATGAGGAGACGCGCCGGAGGTGGACGTATGAACTGGCTGGAGCTTGTTGTACAGGGGCGCGCGAAAGGGCAGTGGTCTCAAGATCATCGGTGATGGCGAGTGTCCCAAAATGCAAGGATATGATATACACACAAAGGACATGGAAAAGACTGAGATGAGAAGGAGATACCGCGGAAGAGGCGCACGCAGAAAAAAACCCAAACATCTGAGCAGTATCCAGTATCACCACATGCATAGATCGTACTTGGTATGATGCATACGCGGTACATATAACACAGCACAAAGACGCCGCGCGGAAGCGGGGGAGTATAGATAGAAGTAACTGCGGAATGAAAACGGAGATGCGTGGTAGCAGGTACAGGGGAAGGGGGACGAAAAGGGACTCGGACAAGAGATGAACTAAAGCTGTTCCTTGCTTGAGTACTCGATCTAGACTGGCTATGTCGCCCATATCGGTATCACCGGCGTATAAGCCTCATGTTGCCTTGGTACAGTCTATACATGGGGCGGAAGGATGGGGAGCAAATGGGGGCGGGCATACCACCATGGCGATACGCGTCTTCATGCCAGGATTCTGATAGAAAGTATATGGTTAGTACGCCAATACAAAGAAAGGGCAGACGGGAGACGGAAATAAATGGAACGAAAGACGACGTAAAGCGAAACGAGAGACATGAGAAACCCACAACGGCGAAGGAAAACAAAACAAGGCCTTAAAATGAAGACCATACTAAGGCTGCAGTGAGTCATAAGACACGCCACGGATGGCAGCAGCGAAGGACTGGCTCGAGCCAGCCTCGTATGCGATCGCGAAGGTCGAGCTCCACAACAAGTCCCCAGCATTAAGGAACATTGAGGCCTATACACGAGGGCACGCTGATATCTGCCAGTGCCACGGCACAACCCCCAGCGGGTCGGAGAAATGGGCAGGATTAGAGGGGCCAGCGTGTAGGTTCGGGACGACGGACTATGATGGTGGTAGACAGAAAAGGAAGAGGGGCATGCGGGGTAATACTGGAGGGTGTGAGAGGCCGGGTATAATAGATCCGGAACGATGAACAAGGAGAGAGGAGGGAGGTCGGTGAAAGTAAAAGGGGCAACAACGTCGAGAAAAAGAATCAAAGCGGACCTTCTGTTACGCGAGCAACAACAAGCCCACCGCAGCCATCTCCAAAACGGCAGCCAGGAAAGAGCGGTCAATCTTCTACAACGACCTGTGGAGGTCTTCAGTAAGAAGTTGAATGGATGAAAACGGACGAAGACACCCTGCATAGCAGCATAACCATGGGCATGCAAAGGCAAAGCAACGCCTGCCTCATCCTCGACGATCTGAGTAGCAAAGGATGTCATTGGCGATGGCGGGGGCGACGACGCGGGTTGAACTGCCTGTGCCTGTGGCTATGAAGAGAGAGTGTTGAGCGGGACCTCGAGCGAGCAGCCCTTGGTCTTGGTCTTGGGGATGAAAAACACGAACGTGCCCATGGCCACGATGTTGGCTCGTGCCGAATACGAGAAAGATCAGGTTCGTAGTCATCCCAGTCTGCGGGGTTGCTTCGGACAGGATGGAGTCTATTTGTGGGGGGTGGGGTTAGCAGGCTACACAGATACAAGAGAGGGGAAGGACGTACGGACGTGTACTCCAGAACCACTGCAACGCCGACTCGAAGGGGAGTGCGAGCCCGTAGTGCCTTGTGCGGGTCGGGAAGATGTCGGACACATACACCCACAGCAGCTTGCTGGCGGGCAGGGGTTTGACGGCCTCGGCGCCGACGGGCTGGTGTCTTGAGGATGGCGCCGCCGCCGATGAAAAACAGTGGGCCCATGCCGAAGGGGGAGATGATGAGCGAGAGGCGGAGGCGGGCAGGGAGTTTTAGGTGCCGGTGTACCGGACGGGGGCGGGGATTTGCAGGGCGTAGTGTCTGCGTCGCGAGTGAGAGTGTGACAAGATGGAGGAAGGAAGCAAACACACCCGACCAATTTCTGTCCGCCCCACTACTGTAGCAAGAACATGGCAAACGCGATAGTAAAGCGGGTCAAGTCTGCCTTCGCAAAGAGTGCCTCCTAACCCGGGCCCCAAGCCCTCCCTCGCCGCCCTTTCCTTCGCAATCCATGCCTCGATCTTGACCATCGCGTGCGCTAGGGCTTTCCTTCCTCAGTGCGTCGTGGCTATATACGCCCAACGGAGGCGAGCCAGCGAGACGCACGCAGGCGCGATCATGTTTGGTACGGTGATGGGTAATGGGCGGGAACAGAATGTCCACCACGCGAATGTCCTCGGGGACCGGTCCGAGGGTGGGTCGCGGATATACGGAAGCGTAGAGTAGCGGGAAGGAGGTGGGTGGTAGGCAGAGGCGTGCTATATCTGCTCGATGCTCTATGCAGACTGGGTCGTTTTAGTCACTGAGGGACGCGGGGGAGGTCACGCAGAGGTAGAACGGGCAGCAAAGCGGATTTTGGAAGGACTTAGACGGTCTCTGGTTAACTGCATGCCCCACAGAGGACGTATGTGAGGCGTACCTTTGCCAATGCTAGGACCAAAGTCACGCACCAAATCTCAACATTCAACCATAATCTTTTCGGAGGACGACGCATATTTTCCATCCACCGTCGCGCAGCGGACGAGCTCGCTGAGGCCTATCAAGGCCTATCAGACAGGCCGCTGGGCCCCGGTGAACCAGGCGATTAGCGCCGTCAATCAGAGCAGGAAGAATGCAGTCAGGTTGAGGCAGAGCACACGCTACAGGCGCGAGTTTTAGCAGCGCCGCGCGTACTGGTGGTCGTTGCTGCACTTGTCGTCTGACTCAGACTAGTGGCCATGGACATGGAAGTGAACGCAGAACTGTGCGATTGGGCCAAGTTCGAAAATATGACGCATGGCACCCTCGTACTAGTAGCAGCCGATCGCGAGGGCTTGCGCAGAAGATGACGGGCCCGCCAATCGACTTTCCCGCGTTTCCCACCCGTCCATACCACCCATGACTTAAAGTTACAGCACCAATCCAATGTTGAGCTTCTGGCGTAAACACTGCGGGACCCTTCGTCCATGAGGGCGGGCTCGCCGGCCTACCTCCCGCTACCTCGGCAAAGACGACGAAGAGCACACTGGTAGACCTCCCACAGGTGCGAACCGCCCACAAGCGGACGCAGGCTAGTCGCACCTTTGGAGCACCAGACGCTCATTAGCAGAGCCTTCCATCCCAACCCATGGAACAAAGTCGAGGGCTCGATCCCCATTCTATCTTGAGGCCGCTACCCTTTCACGCGCCCCTCTAAAGCAACCTTCAGACAGCTGCCTTTTCTCCACGGGTGGCTACCCAGGGCTCCACAGAGTCGCTCTATTGCCATTGGCATGCCTTATTATTGAGTCTTTTTACGATGACGATTCCGATGACGGCCCAAGTCCGTAATTCTTCCTGTATAAACTGCAGTGTTTCGTTATGCGCTAATCACCAGTCATACTTTCCCCCATTCCTAGGATGCTTTTACCTGTTTCCTCCCTCGGTGTAGCAATCGTCACTGGCGCAGCTCGAGGGATCGGACGCGGGATCGCACTGCGCCTGGCCAAGGACGGCTACGACATTGGCCTGAACGACCTCCCCACCGCTGCAGAGCCGCTCGACGATGTCCGGAAGGAGATCATCGCACTGGGAAGACGTCCATTCATCGCATTCGGTGACGTCTCCGTCCCTGTGGATGTTGAAAAAACAGTTTCCACCGTTGTGGAGAACCTGGGGCCGCTTAATGTGGTCAGTTGATACACATGTTCCTATTCCTGTTTTCAGCTACTGAAGCGCTATACCGCCCCCAACTTAAGATGGTTGCCAATGCTGGTATCTACCAAATTGCCCCCATGCTCGAACGTAAATTCTTCTCCGCTGCTAGCTCACGGATGCACTGACCCATATTACCCATGTAGACGAAGTGTCCGATTTTCAGAAGCAGTTCTCGATCAATACTATCGGAGCCTTCCTATCGTACAAATATGCTGCCTTGCAGATGATCAAACAAGGTAAAGGTGGAAGGATCATTGGTGCCTGTTCTATCGCCGGAAAGCAGGGTAATGTTCCTTATGCTGATAAGATACGCATACAGATTATTGACCTCATTTATTGTCAGGAGCGCCCGGCACAGCAGGATACTGCGCGTCCAAATTTGCTGTGCGGGGTATTACCCAGGTCGCAGGTAAGTAGTAGGGGAGAGACCTCCGTGGAAGCTCGCTTATAGAAATTTCTCCACTTGCAGCAAAAGAGTGGGCGTCCCACGGAATCAGGGTAAACGCATATTGTCCAGGTCAGTCGTTTCCAGCTATTTTTCCGGACTTGCATGAGCTGATGCACAAAATCCCAGGCGTCATAGAGACGGAGGGCCGTATGTCTGACATGTCTAAGAATCGTTTTGCCAGTTGATCACACAAAAATACAGTCAAAGAATTATCTCGAAAATTCCCAGATAGACCTTCGGATGCAGCATTCGCCTGCGCCCTGGGCTATCGTGGGACTCCGGACGAAGTTGCTAGTCTCGTCTCGTACCTTGTTTCCAAGGAGGCGCATTATATCACTGGTAATTATTGCTGTTTTCTGACTACCCGTGAATGAATGAATTGAACTAAATTCGAAATTATGAATAGGACAATGTGTGAGTTTCCTGCGCGTGTTGCTCGGCGTTCGACCACAGCTGAGCAATCATAGATTAATGTGGACGGAGGAATCGAGTTCTCACAGTAACTGAAATCTCTCAATACATCTGGGGTAGCCACTGCTCTGGCTAGAAATGGAAACAGGAGATTTACCAGAGTGAGGAGGAGCCAAACGCGCAGCCTCCTGTATATCAGCGCGGCTTGACCGCCTCATTATTTTCTGTACGATTTTTACTTCAATGTTACGATACACCGCATTGACAATCGATACGAACGAGCACGTACTGCCAATATACATCGTTTGACATCTTTTCTTCTCTCTCTCGTCGCCCTCGCATTTTCTCTATCACGCGCTGAATGGTCCCCTGTTCGGTCTGGAGTGGTGGGACAGAAGAAAATATCTCCCCGGCCTTTTGACGCGCTCAATGTCCATCCCTTCACGTTCCGTTCCGTGTCTTCAAATGACTAATGCGACTCGTCCTTCCTCACCTCGCCACAACCTGCCTCGAATAAATAGCATGCCCGGGCCATTATCAACTTCAGCATCAGCAAGCATGTCAAGACCGGGCCCAAAGTCTGGCGTATCCCTTTGGCATTCCAACTTCCAACTCGTCCCAGCAGGCATCTTGCTCTTCGGCCGCCCTCCTCAGCCTGAAAGATCCCCGCCAACTGGCTCGTCGCCGTCAGCCGTGGCGCGCAAGATGGTGTGGATCGTTATTTTACTTGATTTTTTGTCGGGTTATCTTGCTGCTGCAACACTGGTGGAGCGGACAGTGGGCGCGTCTTCCCCATTTCCTTCCTTAGCATTTACGATGCGCTCACTCGACACTTAACTCCTATGCTTCCCAGCTCAAAACTCGATCTCCTCGCCACCGGCATCTGCGGCGTCGTCAAATTTGTCGCTACCGCATCATTTTCTTCGTCAAGCCTTTGGGCCGGCGCCTTGCTCATCATATCCTCTTGCGGCATGGGCGCCCTCTTCATCATCGGCGCAATCCTCAAGGCGCACCCGCACGTCGCAGCCGAGGCTGGGGAGGACGTCAACCCACCGCCCGCCGGCAAGGCGATGGCCGCGATGCTGTATATATGCGTGTGCTTTCGCCAACTTTCGGCGGGTGGTGCTCCGCTGTTCATCGACACGGAGGTAAAAATATGTGGCCATGCATGCTATCGGACGACTTGTTACGACGGGCTGTCTAACCTCCCCTTCGTTGCACAAGATCGCGCTACGTGTGTATTTTTAACCTCACGTTCACCAACACACTAATTCAGCTTTTTTCCGGCAGCTACCTATCTTTGAGAAAAATATGACCTTTATAGGAAAGAGATGAGTTTTCAGATGGCATTTTAGAATCGATTCTTGATCCCGAGCTGACTGATAACCGCCGAAGTCATCAGGAGCTCCACAATACCGAAACCACATATCAGAACCACCACTGAATCAGCTGCAAGTGCCGTAAGCTCGTTAGTTTATAAGGCACTGGTAGATATGCAATTCAGTCAACACTGTTTCGTGAAATTACTCAAGTCCTAATGTCCATAGAAGCGCCTTCACTCGGAGTGGCACACGTCACTGGCGCGAGCCGCGGGATCGGTCGAGGCATCGCACTGCGCCTTGCCAAGGACGGCTACGATATTGGAATAAACGGCCGTTCCACTGCTGCAGAGTCACTCGAAAAACTGGAGAAGGAGATCATCGCACTAGGACGTCGTGCATGCATTGCCTTCGGTGACGTGTCCGTTCCTGCCGACGTCGAAAATATGGTTGCCACTGTTGTGGAGAACCTCGGCGAACTCAATATAGTGAGTCGTGCTGCTCACGTCGTTGTTTTCCCTCTTGGACTCTGAAATCATTTTTACTCTGAAAGATGGTAGCCAATGCCGGAATCAACAGCCGCGTCGCTCCGATTGTCGAACGTGTGTATGGCATCGCTGCACATTAACATTCCACCTAAATCAGCCACATAGTCGAGGTTTCGGATTGGGAAAAGACTCTCTCAGTCAACTCTCTTGGCGCATTTTTATCATACAAATACGCTGCCCTACAGATGATCAAACAAGGGAAAGGGGGCAGGATTATAGGAGCCTCATCCATTATGGGCAAGCGAGGTGACGTTCCTTCAGCTTATATGTATATCTTATCGCAAGTCCTCTGTAATTTTACCATCCGGCCCCTGATAAATCGAGCACCCAGTAAGAAGGGCAGTTGAAAATTCACCAACTTTCTTAGCAGAGGTAGGCATGGGGAGCCCTCCTGCTTTAGGGGAAAATGCAATGGTCGCAGACGTCGCGAGCCTCGTTTCATATCTCGCTTCCAAGGAAGCACATTTTATCACGGGTGCGTAGCAATTTTTCTTGATTACTCTGGAACTTTTTTGACGAATTTACTTATGCATGTCTAGGCCAATGCGTTAGTTTCACCCATATTTTTACCCATGATGACTGACAGTGACCTATTTTGAAGATCACTGTGGATGGGGGACGCGAGTTCTCTTGAGAATGCAACAAAGGTGAGAAACCAGCAGAGACACCAGAGCCTGGAAACACATGTGCTCATGTCCTCGTTATTCACTCACAGTGGGAGCCTTGAATGGGTCTTTTTCCGAGCTATTCCTCTATCTCTATCGACGTCTTCTTGTCTAATATTATCGAATTCTGTGCACACTGGCACCGCACATGGATATAAACGCAGCCTTGTGAGCGTTAGCAGACTGCTCGATTGCGGTGTCCCTGAGGTACAGAGAAACAAACATCAGACATCGCCCGGCCACACGTAACCTGTTATAAAGTCGCTGCTGTGCTAACTCTTCTACGATTTAGGGAACAGATGTCAGCTGTTTCCATTATCTTATCTGATCAAGGCAGGACATACAGTGCCACCACTCCCGTCACACTGTGTACATAACACGACGGTCAACCCAAGTAGGCCTCATCATGATCGATTATATCTTTTAGGCTGTCCATGGCATTACATGCACTCTGGTTATCCCTGAGCACCTGCATTGCATCATGGCGGCATAAATTCTAGGTTAGCACTCGCACTAATACATCCCATCTGAACAAGTGGTGCTCAAAATGGGATCCTCCTCATCCAAACGCGCTCACGGCCCTAACAGCAGGCGCCAATCCATGAACCCAATTGAAATGCCGGTACCGAACCCAGCACCAGTCCCAAAGTTCCTGATTTCCATGCCGATTCCAGCCCCAGCCCCAGTGGCGGAGGACACCCTACTTGCTTTGGCACGATTCGACACTGTGCTCCTCGTTGACGACTCGAGCTCGATGCGTGGCCCACGCTGGACACAGGTGGGTCCATTCTTGACTCCTAATTTAAGTCGTGTGCGGTGTAAAATATGTTCCGTTTACCATATCCACGCGCGCCATACACGTTCTGTTTCATTCATAAAATTGTAATTCATATCCTGACGAGCCAGCCACCTACAGGCAGGCAAAGCGCTCGCCATGCTCGCGAGCGTAGCGTCGCGTTACGACACAGATGGGATTGATATTGAGTTCCTCAACTCAACGACTCGGGGGTCTGGGATGAAGGTCCGTAGCCCTCTCGTACCATTAATGAAGTTAAAAATGACAACGATCATTTTTGGTATTTGGCAGGACGCAGCAGCTGTCGAAGCCCTATTTGCCTCCGTGTCTCCGAAATGGGCCACGCCCCTCGGCACCCGGGTCGAGGCCATCCTCAACGCGTACCTGCACCGGTTCAAGAAAGATCCTCAGCACACAAAGCCGTTAAATCTCATTGTCATCACTGACGGCGCACCAAGTACGTCTGCGGTCCGTGCTTGGTTTTGTATGATCACCGCTGACCATTTCTGCCACTCCTTGAAGCTGACGGTACCGCGACTGAAGATGCCATAGTGCGCAGCGCGCGCGAGCTGGATGCGCATAACGCACGGACGACGCAGCTTGGGATCCAGTTCGTGCAGATCGGGAACGACGCAGGCGCACGGGCGTACTTGGAGATGCTCGATAATGGCATGGTGAGGCACGGTGTCCGGGTGCGTATCACACTTATTTTGTTCTGCTGCTGAGACTGATGTTGCATCCGTGTAGGACATGGTGGATACGACACCCTCGGGAGCAGGAGATGGGCTAGACTTGGATTTGGTGAAGATCTTGATTGGCGCGGTTAATAGGCGGGTGGATAACAAGGGTTCGGGCGTGCTGACTGGGAGGGGTTGAGGTTGAAATGGTACCCTTCATGCACTACAGCTTTTGCTAGTGCACCTTCTCCTATGATTGAACTGACCCATTGTAAGATAGCTTAGATATCAAACGGGCAAAATGAATTCATATGATGTTCCCAACATTTGCACAAGTCAGCTATATTTTGATATCAAGCACTTATATTCCTGCCAGCCTCGATGTCCTACGCGGTAATGGTACACATTCGGAACGACAGCGATATCAGTTTTTCAACCTCATTCTGGTTAAAAACGTCATAATCTTCCGGGCGAGACTTGACAGGGAGGATGAGCGCGCCGAAGATAACATCTATGTCCTCAAGCAAGCGGCCCTTGGTCTCGGGGATGAAGAACGCGAAGGTGCCGATGGCCACGACGTTGATGGTGCCGAACACAAGGAAGATCGTGTAACCGAGGTTCGTGATCATTTGCAGGATTACTTTGGATGGGACGAAGTCTAGTCGTGGGGGCGGGGGGTCAGCACCGGCACAGGTTACACGTGAAGGGGAGGCAAGGGAAGGGACGCACTCCATAGCCGTTGTGATGCCTAAGCCAATCCAAACCCGCAGTGCCGCGTGAGCGGGAAGATATCCAAGACGTACACCCACGGAAGCAGGCCCCAGCCTATCCTTGCTTGTGGACGCGGGGTTGACCTCGACGCCGGGATTAGCGGCGGCGGGTGCGTCTTGAGGATCGCGCTGATGATCAAGAAAAGGTTGATGAAGGAGATGAAGAGGGAAGGCGGTGGTGACGACGCCGCAGATAAACGAGTTTTGGGGGCCTGTGTACCCGATGGAGTCGAAGATTTACGGGGCGTAGTACTAGTAGCTGCGTTTGGAGGAAGTGAGTGCCCTGGATGACAGAGTAGGAAAGGCCACGAACCCGACCGAGTTCTGCCCGCCCCACTACTGTAACAAGAAGACGACAAACGCGATGACGAAGCGGGTCGATTTCCCCTTCGCAAAGAGCGCTACCTCTTTCACCTCAAGCCCTCCATCGCCACACTTTCCTCCAAAATGCGCGCCCCGATCTCGAGCATCTCGTGCGCGGCGGTGTCAGAATCCACAGGTAAGCGAGGTTTTGGAAGGCTTTCTAGGCTCCCGAAGGAGGCGAGCCTGCTTGAGGATTTCTTGAAGGTGAGGAGGCCGAAGAGCATTATGCCTGCTGGTAGTAAATTCTGCCGATCGAGGAAGACGTGTTCAGTCGCACGAGCAAACTCGGGCGAAACTTCGCAGTAGTCAGTCCATAGAAATTTGAGATCCTCGAGATAGAAGAGAATGAGATATATAAGATTTTGTGGGCCACTGGTGGGGTTCATGGCACGATGGGAAAAGAGGAAAAAAAGTATTACTGGTTTGCGTGCGTTTTCGGCCGTGGCCGACGCCCTCATTACTGAGATTTCATAGACTCTGATAACGACTTGGACGAGGAACCAGATCAGTGGTGAAAGGCTTGCGATGTTTTTGACCACGTGCTCCCGCCCACGCACGGGCCAGGAGAAAATTATATATATACCCCAGCGCCACTTTCTGGATTCCTTAGAACATACTCATCAGGATCTATTTTATAGAAACTGACCGAGTCTCGCATTTTTACAAATGCCGCATCCTTCATATCCACTCGATGACCTTCGCGCTCACTCGTTAAACCGAGAACATGGCCCTGCTCGCGCAGGGTCTCGAGGACGTTTGGCTTGCTCCTTCTGTATGCTCTCACGAGCGGCAAGGGTAGCTTACCAGCGAGTAGAGCGTTTGTCTGATGGATTACTTATTTCTCATACATTTGTATTTACTCTAATGTCACAGTATCAATCCACTTTCTTATCGCTGTTTAGCTTCGTACTAGTATGATATGGCCAACTGATAAAATTTGGATTTTCCTCTCATGCCTTTTCTAACTCACTAGTCCTCGCGCCGTCCCCTGCTACATTATTGATGGTACCAGCGGAGCAGAAGTTGACAGGCACACCACTCGAATACGGACCTCCTTACCTAGGGCCCGTTCACACTGCCAGAGACTGGTTGTCTGTCATGCAGACATTTGTAATGAAGAAGAAATTATCTATAAGGTAAGGGTCACCAGGAACCAGCTACCTTATGTAAGCGGCAAAATGTGCCCTCTGCGAAAAAATAAATATTTTGGGTGAATTTTGGTGTGTATTTACGGTAATAGCTGTGGTACTTGAGAGGTGAAATATTTATGACCTAAATTGGACAGCAATAAATGTGATTGAATATCTAATATAGACTGATTTCTATCCCAAATGTGTTGAGCCAATGCATGTATTCGAAGCGGGGCTTTCGGCATGTTATGGCATCCGGGCCGAGAGTCATCACCTACCTTTTATAGTAACTTACATAAGGACCCTGAGCTTAGTCAGCGGCAAAATCTTTCAGGTCAAAAAATTGAAAAGTTGCAGAATGAACGGGGAAGCATAAAAAACACTTATAAAAAATTAAATTTTTTTTTAAAGTACAGTCAATATCTCTCTCAAATTTCCATAAAATTTAAATCTGTCCTCAGAGAGTTGTAAGGATCATCAAATCCTTCAATTATACAGTCTTAAAATTTTGGAAAACTATGTTGTCGCCGTGGTATAGCGAGGTCGTTGTCTGCTTACATAAGGTAGCCGGTTCCTAGTGACCCCTACCTTACTATTAAAACAGCTCCTGTGGGAAACCTGGAAATTTAGTCAGCGGCTTACTAAATCGTGAGAAAAAACCGTCCTGTTTTCAAGAGGGCTCCTTGGTCCGGCTTACTAACACGTGGCGTGGGAATTTCGCTTTTTTGCTCAGAGTGCACTTGATTCCCAGGCCTCTGGCATGCACAAAAATGGTATAGAATAGAATGGAATGGAACAGAATGGAATCTAGAT